>OOFE01013004.1:46767-61855 GCA_900323365.1 Monocentris japonica | reverse complement strand
GAATTGTTATGTTGCATTTTGGAGTTGCTGCACCATCTTTCAATCTCTGCCATTTATTCTCCGTGCCCTCAGATTTTGAAACCCAGTTGTATTTCCATAGGCCATATAGCCAAGACAGCACCTCCCCATCTTAATTGTGAAACTCTGATGCCAACTCTCATGAAACCAAAGTTCATAACACTAATAGCATCTTTATTTTAATTAAGCTTTCAATTTTTTTGCAATCAAAGTCTTCCCTAGGAATTTTTATATTGAAAAATCCATGCTGATGGTGGAAATAACTCTGCTGCCAGCTTGACACTTGTTCATGTTTTGCAGGGCTTCAGGCACAGTCCACGCCACGCCAGAAGAAGCGGACGAGCCCGAGTAGCAGAGGAAAAGCCCAGTCTGGTTGAGGTTCCTGAAAGTGATCCAGATTCATCATCAACTTTGAGGAAACGCAAAGTGAAGAAGAGAGTCCTGCCAGAATTTTACCAGTCTATACAAGTCACTCCTACACGCAAACCTGTAGGTATTCCCCTTACCTGTAAAAGCAACTAATAATAATGACAGTGTGATACTTTATTGACCTCCCAAGGAAAATTCTTGAACGCACGCTGTCCTGTTGAAGGAAGGTCTCTTTAACTGCCAGAGAGTTTGATTGAGTGAAGTTGTTGGCATGGAGACATTAAGAGCCCAGACTTCTTATATGAAAAGCCACATTTCATTTTTTCTTTTTTTACTATTTACCCAAGCATTCATAAATGACCATAGTGATGGCATTGGTGGATGGTTTGAAAAGTAATTGACTCACACAGTTTGCACAACTCCATAGCTCTTCAGTTTAGAACAAGTTTCTTAATGGTTTGTTTACATTCACCATTTGACCCTGTCTTATTTTAAGTGATCCTAGTGATATCCTAGTGATCTCTTAACAAATTATTAGGTTGGCATGGGACCATCTATCTAGATTGCTAGCTCCTTCGTGCAGAATCATCACCTCTATATTTTCTTAGCTCTGTGTTCCTTCACCACAGTTTTAGGCTGTGTTCCCTCAACTCTACGTTCCTGCATCCCTATATTCCCTCAGTCTTTCAATTAGCACCCACTGCACCATTTTTAAAGAAGGCTGAGCTCACGATCCTTTATCAGTTTTTCAAACAACACAGTGAACATTTACAGGAAGATGAGGAGAGAACGGTATGACAACGTAAGAGAAGCCTGATTCATGGATTGGTCTATTTTGTTTCTTCATGGGATATAGGGTTGGGGTAACATGGGGCTGAGGGAACATAGGGTTGAAGGAACACTGGGCCGAAGATTGGAAAGAATGTACATAAAGGAGCATTATATGGGCATACCACACTCCACACTCATCCCTTTCCGGTGCATCATGCATTCTTTATGTACTGCTGCTCTGATCTGTGAATAAAATGAGACTGGCTTGTCCCTGAAAATATAATTCTAGGCCTGCAGTCACCAAACGTCCAGGTTGCTGTTAAATGAACTTGATTGTCAACTTGATTGTTTAGTTGTCTTGATCTTATTTGGTGTTCAGGCCTTGGCCACTGTACCAACATAGATGCAGTGTAAGCCCAGGCCCAGATGATTCTGGGCCTGACCGATACTTGTATGTCACATGCTTGTACTGCATATAGAATATGCAGTAATCTGCACAACATTTATCCATACTGCATGCTGCTTAGTATATGGAATGGAAGTTCACTCTGTGAGTGAAAAATGTCAGCACACACAATGCTGTGTACCATGGGCTTCTGTCCTCCTGTGCAAATTCCAATTTAGTATGTTACGTCAATGAGCCATGTTTCCTCGTCATGTCTGAATACCGTTCCATATCTAAATAAAAAGAGGAAATGAGCTACATGACATACCTAGGCCTATGACAGTTTGAAAGAAAAAACTATTTTTTTGATTAAGTATAATCAAAAAAGCCTATTGATCTGTTGTTGTAACATCCTGCCTCCACTGGTAGTGTTGCAATAGATAACAGAACTGTTTTGTTCTTTTGTTCATTGCCAAGCTCAGCAGTAGGGAATAACAGGAGCGCACATCATAGCAACATGGGCAGAGCAATCTATCAAGGAAGAGTTATGCCATATCAGCCATGCTTCCTAAACCTCCTGACTGAATGTTTGAGGTTAATGTTGCCATGCATCAGACAGAATCCAGGCAACATTCAGTTCCTGAAGCTTGAAATCATTCCAGACCCATTAATGTTTGTAGTGCAGTTGAAGTGCTAAACTTGGCAGTGAGCAAAAAGACATAATACCAGAATCTTGTGTTTATTAGTTATTATTAGAACAATGCAAATGGCAAGGAGAATCACCAAATGACCAGTAACACAACAGGAATAGCAAGTTGGAGATTTAAGGAATCATGAGAGCTCCAAGACCAGCTGTGTGTCCAATATCCAATGCGGAGTAATGACTCTTTTCTATGATGATGTACACTATTGATGTTAATAGACCACATTAGAGCTAGCGTAGGCCTAGACCAGTCCACCATGCATCATGCATTATGGATTTGCATGCATAGCCTAAACCAAATTGAGGAAAATGAATAAAAAATGTTCTCCTTGTAAAAAATACTGACACTGAGCAGTATAAGGGAGCTATGGGCCAACTGAGACATGCCATTCAATCAATTCACTAAGATGGAAACGTAAAAGCAGCTGGCTTCAAACTACCTGGTGCACATCTGAGATTGCATGCCCACATGACTTTGATTGTGAAAGGAATCGTGCTCATCAGCTTTGTGCATGCATCTTGATGCGTGTATCTTTTCTTCTTTTACTTTCATTTTAAAGTAACTTGACATTCAGTTCACAAAAGTTTCAGCGTGTTGTGCCGGGGTTTGATGGAAATTGATCTCAACACTCCATTATGCCGACCACCAATCTCATTCCAGACAGTATCAACGGCACACACCTCTACATGTGAACAGATGTGAATACTTTAAGATTTGTTTGTTTAGAAATATTTTAAATGATTTACCTTTGGAAGAGAGGAAACATATGTACAAACATTTCATTTCTATTTTTTGTTGATCAAAACACTAGGATCTAATATTCATGCTTATTGTACAGAATTCTATACCCAAATGACTCTAGTTCCAAATGTTACAACAAATTTCTGTTAAAGGTCAAGGACACGTCTAGCTGTTGCTCTTTGTGTCTTTGGCAGCTCACACACAAAAGCCTGTAGGGAATGAAAAGACCAATGTTTATATTTGTAGCAATAACGGCTCATGATAGCAAAGAATATCAAGCATTAACAAAGAATGCCGTGATATTTTTCTCATTCCCCAAGCGATGAAATGCTGAATGGTTTGAATGCTTTATTTCTTGTTCAGTCATGTTCCCAAATCTGCACTGAACTGCCCAGGATCATAGCATTAAGCCACTCTGTTTTAAGGTACAATTCCTCTTTAAATACTGTTTAAAGAAGTCTAATGATATTAGTATTACATGCAACCCCACCCACCTTAGTCATTCATAATTTTCTCAATAAGCTAGCCTATGGTTTTCAACATTTCAAGTTGGAGTTCCAAACTGCCTGCTAAGCGTTGAGGTACCATAACAGACCCTCTAGCAGAAGATCCTGACTAGGATGTATTTAATGGGCATATACAGTAGATTGTTTTTCTGGATGAAGGGGCTTATAGATGTATAAAATAGTTCTAACCAGACGGGTAGGCTTGCTAAACCAGTGTTTCCCAAAGTAGGGGGGTCTGTGCACCATCATTGTTTCAGAGAATAGCTTCATTTCACCAATTCCTCCCAGGAAGTTAGCACAGTGAGAAAATGTGTCAGGATGCCTCTTCTGATCAGAGGTTTCACTATGCCCATTATGGTTATCACCCCATTTATAACAGGTATGTAGGTATGTACAAAATCTCAACAACAAAGGATAAAAACTTTATCCAGTGGGGGCTGTGCTGTAATTAGTACCTCGGGTGGAGTCTTTGACATGAAAAAAGTTTGGGAGCCCCTGTGCTGGACTATTACCATTACATGCCCCCCCCCCGCCAGCCTTTGAGGTATTGCAGCCACCCAACACACGTCTGCAGGGATGGCGCTATAACACCACTGTTGGTGCTGAAGCTGCTGCTGGGTATGACGCGGGGACACATGCTCTCCCATCACGGTCCAGCTCTCCCTCGGCTACAGACCATCCGCTCGGCTCTCTGGAGAACTGACATCACCTCGCACCCTTATGAGGCACGAACTCGCGGCTGTAGCATCCCCCGAAGGGTGTGGCACCTGTTTTAATTGACAGAGGATGGGGGCGGGCGTGGGGGGAAGCTAATAACGCGCAAATAGGCTAAGTGTTTTCCAGCTGACAGGTCTCCATGTATACAGCGGTAAGTCTTATTGTTGACCTGGCGGGGGAGCCAGATACGATTGATTTCACATTGCCTTTTTTTGTGCGCAATCCCTTTTTTTTTTATTGTTATCATGGATCATTGCGAGCTGGCGGCTCATGTTACGTAGCTTCCTTACAACACGTTTACATCACTTTCACCTGCAATGGTGAGGAGAAATATGTGATGTGCTTTTTTTTCTACGGCGGATGTTTTCTACTCTCATCATTCATTTTGTTGTGTGCGAAAATCAAGACAAGCATTGTTCTGTTTTTTCTCCTCCATTGTCTCACAGAGCTCCAGCTCAGGGAACCCTTCCCTGCACTGCTCCATGTCTTCCTCGGCGGATTTCTCAGACGAGGATGATTACAGTGTTAAATCCGGGTCGGTGTCGCCGGCACCGGGGGACACTTTACCGTGGAACCTTCCCAGACACGAACGATCCAAGAGGAAAATTCAGGGAGGATCCGTGTTGGATCCAGCGGAGAGAGCCGTGCTCAGGATCGCAGGTGAGTGGAGTCAAAATAACACGGTATCACATATCACACAACCCAGTAACCAAACAATAGTACAATAGCCCTGCAGTTTTATTATAGGGACTACAGTGCGTCTGTGGTACTCAATACTGAATGAAAATATCCTATAATATTCCTATAGTAGTGCTATAGTGTGTTATAATAGGTCTCTGTTAATCAATGCTGAGTTCATAGTGACCTTATCGCACCTTGTGGTTGTTTTCATGCCCTTTGATATTTGTATGGTATCATTCTATTATAGCGTTACTGAATCACTGTAGTTCTTTGTAAGGGAAACTACTTGTACAAATTATTGTATCGCAGTGACCAGACGACCTAATCTAACGAGTCTTTTTAAAGTATAACACCTTCAATCTCATAGATAAAAGCAACCGAAGGCACTTATTATTTTGCGGCAGACCGCTGCTGAATAAAAATCAGGTTTGCAAAGATTTAGCACCTCGGGGCAAAATTGACTTTAACAGGTGAAATAACAGTCAGGCCAAAGCGTGGATGCATTTGCACGGATCCCTGTTCATTTGACATATTTTGAAAGTAATGCATTTTCCAAGACTGCTTCTGTTAAGAAGAAGACGTTTTGTAGAAGTTGAACAACACTGATGGTAGATCCCTGTAAAGAGTATAGTCCTTGTAAGTGAGTATAGTCCTTGTATGTGACATTTCAGGAGCTCATGTTTGTAGAAACAGTCCAACAAAATGTGCCAGTTTCTGCGAACATGACAGGAGTGGACCACGGACCTGCCCAAAGACGTCAGACAGGGAATAGCGTTTATTATTACACACTGCAAAAAATAACCATCTGAACAAGTCATTCAGCCTAGTATTAGATTTTTAAAATCCTATACTAGACTGAATGACTTGTTCAGATGGAAAATGACTTGTTCAGATGGAAATCCTATTTCCATTAATACAAATAAAAAACACTACATGGGTAAGTAAGATAATTTCGATGTTTCGCCTGTTTCGTGAATTTTCATGAGAACAAGTGTCAGTATCTTGAAATAAGGCGGATCGCTCCAATATAATATCAATATAATGCCACTTTATTCAAGGAATTCTTCAAACAAGTTGATTTGCAGTGGAAGAAAGGAAAATTATCTCACCCAATTTTCACATAATTCAAGAAACAAAAGAGTTTAAGCCCCAATACTAGACTGAAGGACTTTGTTAAGATATATTTTTTGCAGCGCAGCACGTCCGGCAGTCCTTCCTATCAGCCCGGCGAAACCCAGAGAGGAAGTTTCGCTTATTGGATAAGCCATCGACTAGGGAGGGATGTAGGGGCGTTTCCTTTAGTGCAACAACAGCGCCGATCACTCTTGAGTCCCTAGCACACACACACACACACAGACACACACACACAGACACTCACACACACTCTCTCTCTCCACGGCTGGTGAATGTCCAGTTTGTGGAGCTCCGGTTATGGCTCAGTACGCACCACAGGCTTATATGCTCTCGGACGAAAAGGAATATCTCCAAGCGTATGAGGATGTCCTGGAAAAATATAAAGGTAGGATCAGTGATGATTGAATAGTGTTTAAGCATGAAACGATGAAGAAATTGCCTGATTGCAGCTTGACAGGTCAATAAATGTCAGCAAGCACCCCTCCCCTCTCTCTCTGGTGACCCACTGGTCTTTGAGCGTCTATGTCCCTATCCTGGAAAAGTGGGAATATCTCTTGCATGACATCACATTCAGTCTCTATCTTAGTAGCCTAGACAAAGGCTTTATTCTGAGCTCTTACATTAACCTTACTGTGCTTGAATGATCGTTAGCTTAGAAGATTACTTATCATGTTGAAAAATTGAGCTTGAAATATGCTTGGAAAATGTTTTATCAATACACCTTGTCAAGTGATTACAATGTCTACAGCATTTATTGTCAACTGGGACACAAAAAAGCCCAAGCCAAGTCTTGAGGGAGCATTCTGCTGTTTGAGTAAATCCCACTTTCATGAAAGAAATGAACTAATTCCTTGTGTAGTTTTAGGATGACCATGTAGGAATATGTTTGATTGAATAGTGCTTAGGTGAGCTCTGTGGTACCTGACAGTGTAGTACTCATTCAGGACAATGACATAGCAGGACCAGGCGTTAGCTATGTCAGTTCACATAGCTTTTCCTTTTGCATCCATCTCACTAATTAAAGCAAATCCATTGGAGATAAGAGGTCAGTGTTATTCAGTGTCCTGGTGACAGTGAAGTGAAGTATTACAAGTATTATCCCAGGCCTATGGAGAGACATGGTGGGGCTGAATTTAAGCCAACAGCAATAGCTTTAACTCTCCCATTTCTGTCTTCTCCATATAGTGAACTGAAGTAAAGAAAATGGCGAAAAGGCAAATAGGTTTCTTTCTCAACCATATGGTCTAAATTATTCTATTGATTGCATGCTCTGAGCATGGTCTCTCAGCTGTTGAGTATAAGAGCCAATACAGACAGTCAGCTGTGGCAAGGCTTAGCCGCCCTGACTGGACTCTAATGGGATCATATGATGTAGCATCATTTGGAGTCTGTGACTGCTGTCTTGAGGCAGTGAGCCTGTGACAGACAATGAGGTTTCTTATTCTTGGTGTTTATTCTGCAGGCAAAAAAAGATTATTAATAACTTGCATTTTACTATCATTCTGTTGCGTGTGGAATCCACTTTTTATTAAGTGAAAATTATTGAATTTTGTGATGTTTTTGGCCAGCAAACCCTCCTACAACAATGTTTCCATCAAACCTGTTTACATCAGACCTCTTTTGGTAGAAAGTGTTCCAATTCTGTGTGCTAGCAGCAAGAACTAATCACCATTTATATCCCAGGGATCAGTTAAGGAAATTGGTAGCGGTATCAACAGGCTATAGCAAGTCTGTACACACGCTGAACTAATAGTCTCTCTTTGTGCAGGTTAGGGATGGCTTGTGTGACAGCTGAGTGGTGGAGAGTGACAAGTCAGATGATGATGCTTTACACATCTTTAGATTTACAAAAAAAACAAATATAATTTAATGTGAAAGGAAAGCTTTGGCATATTGAATGTTTGTCTGCATTTTTGCCTGTGATATTCCTAGAAGCCATACTAAGCAATGTTCATCTAATAAAATTGCCTCAGTAAAGATGAGAAAATTTGCTTTACAATGACGCCAAGTACCTGCTTGAAACAATTGTGTGACCTCTGAAATCACTGTGAAAATGGGAGGATCGCAGGTGAGTATAGAGGATATAGAGGATCTGTGAATCCTCTATATTTAGTTTTCCACTCTTATGGATGAATGGTGCCAGTGGCAGCTATGACCTATACTTAGTTAGGACTATTTGTTGCTGCTTTAGTCTTATTTACAAAAGATGTGGTCATACAGAACAAGCCTCCCTCCATGTGATGCTTAGAGCATAGAAGAGACAGTATTTAGATGAAAATCATCAAGAGTAACCAAACAAAACACAACTAAACAAACCAGCCTGGACACAACAACCAGTGGCACAGTTACGAAGTAGGAGACAGCATCTTCTTTGTCTCACTGGTTTTTATCTAACAGTATAAAGGGTGGAATCATTTTCACTTTAAATGGTGGAAACTGCAGCAAAGCACATACCTCTGGGTGTGTTTATTTCTTTTCTTTTTTTAATTTATTTTATTATTATTTAGACTTATGCTATACACTTTGATGGCATCATGGAGTTTATGGATGTGTTGTTGAATGTATTTTTTTGATTTTATACAATCCTTTGTCAATGGTTTGGCTAGACACACATAAGAGACAATGTGAGCTGTCAGTTAAAGTGGTTACAGTCAAAATGTAGAAAACTGGAGATATAAAGTTTCTATAGGTCATTACTGATTTACATGCCTCATTGTAGTGACTGCTGTGGTATGGTATGTGAGGTATGACAAAGGTACTTGTTTACCTCCAATGTACTCCAAATATTGGAAAAAAACCCACACATTTAGAGCTCAGGGGAACATTTCTTATTGTGAAGGGTATTTGAAAGAAACTTAAGTTTTGGTCAACTACAGCCATGTATCACTAAGAATGCCACAGTAATTAGGCATTAGAGTTAATAATACACTTAAAAAGGTTTGCTTTGGGTCGGGGCTGAAACTGAATACACGCTTTACAAAAGATCTGTTTTGAGGAGTGAGTTCGAGGTATGGTTTCTTTGACATGTACAACAGCTAGGTTATTGGACCGTGGCTGTTCTAGTAAAGCCTGCTTGGTAGGCCATCAGGATGAAGGAGCCATTGTAGTATTCCAAACAGTTGATCACCCTCTCATTAAGAAAGATTTGTTGGGTTGGACATTTTGTGGTTCAGTCATTGGTTCTGCCATGTCAAGAGGTTTTTTTCAAATAATTTAAAATTTATAATAATATAATATAAAACACATAAAACATATACATACATATACATATATAGCTGATTTACTGTTGGGGTTTTCTTAGACTGCCTCTCTGTAACATAAACAGTTTGAATTGTCTAGTAAGTTGTGTATTCTAGTAGGGTGTGGTCTGTCAGTTGTGGTTCTCCCTGCAACTGTGGGTAAATCACTGTGGTTTAAATTATTATTGGTTTCCTCACTGTGCCATTGTTGTAAATACAAGAATGAAGACTTGATGATTTTATACTTAATTATGAAATGCAATGATGAGCTAGAGAGCACTGTGTTTTTTGCACAGTCACTGTCTTTGTTCGACCTCCTGGGCCGTGCCCAGCCCAACCCCTCTGCTCTATGTCGACAGCCCACTCATCACATTCAAATGGCCTAGTGGCCCACACACACAGCAGGCTCCCTCTATGGAGATTGTCTGCTATTGTACAAAGGACACTTTGTTTTTAAGCGAGCCGCATCCAAGTTCCAGAGACTTGTTCATGTGTCAAGTGGATGGTGGTTGGACATTTTTGCTTGGCGTTTAGTTAGGTTATAAAATTCAAAGAGGCACGTTTCAAAAACTGCCCCTACCCACCTGCCTCGGCCCTCAGATGCCTTCTCTATAACATAACTGAAAACTGTATGTACAGCCCCCAAAATACTGAGGCGTGGCCTACTTGGTAATCTTGTCAGCTGTTGATCTTTGGGCTGAGACAAATAATGGTGACGCCTACAGAAGGCTTTAGGTTAATTTACCTTCTCATGTTTGATTAGTAGATAGCAGATCTGTGGAATATGCTCAGAAGTGAGAATATCTCAACTCATGAACTGGATTACAGAAATTGTAAAAAAATGTATGCCTACCAAGCATTTTCCAATCATAGAATGTAATTTCTTTCTCAAACCAAACCGTGTCGGTGTCTCATTTTTATTGTGCCTACGACACAACATTCAAAGATAAATCCAGTGAAAGATTTGTTTGAACACCTGCGTATTATGATGCATTTTGACAACTATTCCAGCTTGTTTTTGTGGAATATTAGAAACAGCACATTCTGAGCTCTTCGATGAAAATGTTAAATGTATTTATCTCTGGGTAATGTCACTCATCACTTGTTTAGGTTATCCACTGCCATGCTGGAAAGGAAATCTGCACAATTTGAACCCAACTGAACCCACTGGATCAGGTCACATCCCACTGGGGAGAGAATTAAAACTGAAACAAGATTGCTTTTTGAGTTAGACAAAAATGACTTAGAGTTAGATAGTGTAAGCACTGGGCTTTAAATTATTTATCAAGGGCCATTTCTCAGCTACTGCAGTCGAAATCTCAAGTGCTAATAGCTATTTCAGTGCATTGGATTGTTGGAGCAGGTCCCGGCTCTAATGTGTCAACTTGGCGCCCCGTTATACTGTCGTACTATTTAGGCCAACAGGTATTACTTTGAACCTGTAAACACAACTCCCTCTGGGTAGACTGTGATTTCATACTACTGGTTTCACCAAAATGTGTTTGCTTTATAATGAAACATGTTTAGGCTTGACATCAACTCAGATCAGCATGCCAGTTTATATCTGCAGTTAGAATTTGAACATTTGATTGGTCAGTTTTGCTGTAATTGGCATGCTCTATAACCGTTCCCTGGTGGACAGGGTTTTATGGGAAGCAAACAACAATAAGGACCTGCAACAATAAATGAGTACAGAGCACTTACACGCAAGCGGAAGCCATTAAATATCCTGAAAACTGATCCAGCCATTGTTCTCAATCATTGATCTGACCAATAGACGTCCATCTCAAATGGATGGAGTGACGCTGTCATAAAGCTGTTTGCTGCTCCTCAATATCTTCAGTCAGGGAATTATGGCATGTCTCTGACATTATCACAGACTAAGAATGTGTTTTTTGCGTAACTCCTTTACTGTGGTGGATTTAGTTTTTAATCATGTTTTAGTCCTATATTTTCTATTTGGAGACGCACAGGCACCAATCTAATGGCATAAATTTGATTCATTTTCTAATTCTATTCTGATTAGAGAGTTATATGAAATATGCCTTTAATGTTCCATGCAGTTGCCTTCAGTGTGTGTGTGTGTGTGTGTGTGTGATGCCTGTCTGCTATTATATGTCCAAATGTTGTATTTATATGCTGTCATGGTGATGGGTAGGCCAGCATGACTGAAACTCATTCCTTGGCTCTGCTTAGCTCTTCTTACATGAGATCATCTTGTGCGTCAGAGATGCTGGGGAATATTCTCATACCAGCAGTAGGAAATAGATTTCCTCTCTCCTCAGTGTTTTGAGAGGCCAGGAAATGAGCACTGGAGGGGATGACAGAAACATCTAATTCCCTGTTATTCTGTCTACTTCACATCTTAAAAGTTGTAGTTTTAAAACTATTTTTATATACTCCTGAATTGCCTTATGGCTGACATAACTGGTAAAAATAGAGAGCTCACAGGTCTGAGTCATCTAGTCAGTAATCGAGACCCATCCACATGGCAGAATTCATATATAGGAGTCTAACCTATTTTGATTTACTTGAAGTAATATTGTAATAAATTGTCACTGTTAGATAAGTTGTAAATGCAATTACAAGCCAAAAATCATACTAACTACTTATAGTAACAGTTTAAATTCCACTGTTATAAATGTATTGTAGCTAGCAAGGTTCAACCAAAATATGCTTTATTCCAAGCTGATTCCAGTCTTGAGGACTATCACATACTTGAAGACAGCAGTGAAACAAAAACAAAAATGTTCACTAGGACTGTGGTGGACTTGATCTAGAATGGTTTAGGCTTCGGCAGCTGTGTGGGTTGTTTCAGTCCTTTAACCGCCTTGTTAGACTAGGTGTACAAAAAGAAAGTAACTGACTACGGGTTCCCAGGGTAGTCAATATTGGTGGTTGGTTGACTCATGCTGGGCATTTACTAAAATACTGAAACCTGGCTTTAAAAAGTGTAAATTGATCTGGGATGATCTTGAAAAAAGCCATTAAATTTTACTTCATTTGATTTTGGCGACATCTTTGGTGCTAAGCAGTCGCTGCTGTGGTGTTTCTGCACTGCACTTCCCAGAGATCACTTGTCAATCATTTCTTTGTTTCTTTCCTCTATTTCATCCAAACAAACTGCTGTTGCTGCTGCCAGAAATTTAAAACGCATCACTTCCTGTGCACCAGAGCATTTCTCTCAGGACAAAGGTATAGGAACCTTTACCCAGTTCATATATCATGAACTGGGTATAGGTTGAATCACTATTTTGTGATGTCAATCGGTGACAAAGACACTTATTTCTATGAAAATATCACAGAATATTACTTAAATTGGTTGTCTTGACCAGGATTGTCCATAAACTGAGTGTCCGGGGAAGAAATGTGATTGCCTCATGCTCACATGCACAAACACTCTCACTTGAATGTGACAATTGCAGCTGTTGACTGCACACATGGAGGCCAGAACTGGTGTGTGTGTGTGTGTCCATGTGTGTGTGTGCATGTGTGTGCCCATTAGCTGTCATTAATGCTTCCTCTCCTTGACTTGGCTGAGTGGCTCTGTGGTGATAGCTCATGCCTAAAGGCACTTTGCCAGCTTTGTCATTTGTCATCAAGGGCCCTACAATATTCCAACTTGTGGGATATTGAGTTTTATCCCACAAGTTGTACTTCAGTATTGCAGCTCAGTAACCTGAAACTCATAAACAAAGTGGGGAAAAAAAAGCAAAACTTAAAAATATTATAAATATCAATAATATCAATAACCGTACTGAAGAAGTGACCACTTGATTGGAATGTACAGTGTAAAATGTCTTTTAATCAGGCAAGATTTCCCTGATTTCCCTGTTCAGTCCCCCCTAATGCACTTACATAATTCTTTCGTTTCTTTGTAGCATTAAACCATGACTGGCTGCCCAATGTGACATTGCAGTTTAGCTTGAAGCTGAGGAAAGTACTGTTGGCAAGAGGAGAATGAATTGAAGATTGCTTGCAGCTCATATCTCTTCTACAGACTGCCTTCTTCTACTCAGTAGCATTCAGCAGAAAAGGACACAGTATGTAGACAAGATCTGTGTGGAGATGCTGATGCATTATAGCCTTACTTATCACTTAGTTTTCTTACTTGCTTTGTGTTGGGCTTGCTTTAAGTCTGGGGACTAAAGCAAACAGTGACTGGCAGGGTCGATTTGAAGGCTTGGCAACCTGTTTGAACCACTGAGCTGCCCCAGTAACATATTTCAGAGACTGCCCTGCCCTGAAGAGAAGACTGTGACTGTAATATTCTCACTTGCAAGGAATGACAGAAATGCACCCTTGAGTGTCTCTCCTTGTAGTCTCACTGGTCTTTTTGTCTACCACTCATTCAGATTCCACATGTTGACGACATGCCTATTAACAGACAATGCAAGATGGTAGCCATTTTGTGCTGACTCATCACTCCAGTGGGCTTCTGTTGTATCTGAAAATGTACCTTGAACACCTCAAAAACCTTCAATGCTCCATGCTCGCTGTACTGCAATCCTATCGGAGTAATGCCTAGCTGAATAAAGAGTTAAGTGTAAGATATTAACTTTAATTAGGGCAACACTGACAAAAACCTGTATTTCACTCTTGTACTCATAACAAAACTGAAGTACACATAGCTCTGCTTATTGATTATTGTTGATTGAGAAGAGAGCAGTTTTACAAGGATGTTTAGTGATAGGCTTGTCATAGGCTGGAGGGTTGAGGGCTTACTCAGTTCACTCTTTACATTTGTTTTGATTTCCCTCCCATGTGAGGTCAAGAGGATTACACAGGCTGGATTTTGATTGCCCGGACTTTTTGACTGCACTCTGCTCTGAATGTGAGGATATTTTAGGCATCCTGACGTAGCTGGATGCCGAAGGGTGTCATTGGTCCTCTGAGCCAGACATAAGCCTGCAACGTGTGTAGGGAAAGCAACCTGTGACATTCACCCATTGTCCTAGTCAAATCAGCCCATGAAAGGGCGGTTAAAGCAGTCAATGAGAGGCCAGCGCAACAGACTGCTATAGTTCTATTGACTGTCCTGCTGCTGGTTGCTTTTCCAACTCTCTGGTGGCGTGTGCTGTTGGGAGCAGTTCAGCGACTGCCATTCGCTCAGAAGCACAACAAGCTTAACTTCTTGAATCTATGACTTTTTGAGTGTATATAAAAACAACCTTGGGTAGCATCTCATGAAGTCTAATGCAAGCTTCCCTTGGGATGGAGAAGTACAAATCAGAAACCAAAGAGGAAGACCATGAAATATACTCTTAAAACCTGGGCCACAATGTTGTATGTAAGGAATTGAAGGACATCACCTAAGTGGCACAGATATTATGTGGCCTGCAGTTACAGGGACAGCATGGTGTAGGGTTGTAGCTATTTATAGCCATGCACATGTGCTACACTGAGGTCTGCAAATAAGTGTCTCAGGAGCTCTATGGCTGTCCATTTTAATGTTACTGTGCTGGACACTTGACCAGCAGGACACAAACCAATGTGTAAATCTAAACTGATGCAATACTGGGGTACTGAGTGCAATGATATATAATGTTGCTTGCTGTCTTTGTGGAAAAAGCCAATGCACTCAAGTGCGGTTATATGCTCAGTATAACACTGCACAGTAATTGATACCAATTTAACTGCTTATCACAGTGTAAAGTTCCCTTCACAAGATGTCTTTAATGGCCAAATGAGTTTCTCTAGGCAGTGCTGTATGTTGTAACCACGAAGAACTTCAAATGAAACTTGTCAGAGTGCTGGTTAGTCAGGTGTTGTATGTGATTCTTCAAACATCAACCCATGGAAGTCACAGGTCAGCAACTGCAG
>OOFE01013004.1:20181-46747 GCA_900323365.1 Monocentris japonica | reverse complement strand
GTCAGCAACTGCAGGTTAATACATTTCTAAGCCATCCCCCTGACCATTGGCGGCTGTTCACTGTGTCTACACATCATCTAACCACATCATTTTAAAGTGAGAAAACCCACCACAAAATAAAATTCACATTATTCTGATGACTGTAAATACTTGAATCACTTTTTGTGAAATTTAACAACTCACTCTCAAACAACAAACCAGAACTAAGGCTGTAATTGTCATTTTGAGAAATGAGCTGGAGTTGCTCCACTATCAAGGATGAGAAGATGTGTTAATATCTGTAAAAAACACCTTGGGTACTGCCACTGCATCCAAAATGTGGGTGTCACACTCACTGATGATGGCACAGCTCCAGCATTTGCTTCTTTTCTTCCAGCTTTTATGAGAGACTGGAGACTTTTTCATGTGAACAGATCTACACTGAACAGGAAAACATATGTATATTTTCCCTTCAAGCCTGTTAATGAGAATTGAAGATAGAACCTAAATTCTACACTTGCTCCTAATTTTCTCTTCAGACCCTCTGTGTTACTGAGGTTTACTTTTGGCTACCAGTTCTTTATTGTTCTGTTGAACTTGCAGTTGACTGCCAAGATCAACTTTACACGATCATGAGTTTGGCTTGCTGGTGAAATTGAATGGGGAGTTTAGTTTGGCTTCCATTTAATTGGCTTGTGTAACATAATCTTTCAAGAATGGTGGGGATATGTTTTTTAAGATACTCAGGTAATGGATACATCAGAGCTCACATGTCAATTAGGATGTGTTTTCATGTCTGGATGACAGTGATATGCCAAGACAAGAGGGGGGTAAGAGGATCAAACGTTTTTATTGTTATGGAAGCAGAGCTGTAATGTGCTAGGGAACTGTAAAAGAATGACAAATATTTACAAACCTGTGATCTTTGCTGCTGAGTTAATGAATTATTGATATATGTACAATTTAGTGACTGTAAATAGTGTGTGACTATTGTTTTTACAGTGGAGCAGAGACACATTTGTATTTGTTGTTCATTCATTTAGTGTTGGAATGAGTAAAGAACCCATCAAACCCAAGTATAATTGCTTCTTGTTAATCCTCACAAGGTCCTCAAGAGGGCACCATACAATTAAACTCACCTCCTTAGTTTTTGGGAAGCACAGTACAGAAATTTCACGTTTTGAATGTACATGCAAATATAGCTTCCCCTAGTGTCATTTCTATGTATGCAGCTGCCACTAATGCATTTTCAGATGAAGGACAAAAATCAGTTTTCTGACATTGGCTGATATTGATCTGAGGCCATTAACTTTAATTAACTGTAATCTGTACAGTGGTACTTCACAGTAAGACTCACAGAAGCCTATTGCTGACCATGCCCAGTAGCACTGGTTGATGCTACAGTCTTTTCAGCTTGTCCTCTGCTTTGAGCTGGAGAGTTTCCTGGAACACTTCCCCAGCCAATCTATATTAATGAGTTTCTCAGGAAAGGCTTATGTAATATGCAGTAAAGAGTCATAGATATGGGCATCATAAACCCAAATGGTAGCCTACTGCAGGCCGACCTAGCACTGCTTTAGTGCTCTGTGATTCAGCTGTGGGGATGACGATGGTGTCACAGGGACAGATACGTCAAGACTCGTAAGAGGATGACACAGCTGCGCTGCTGGGAAACGTCTGCCACTGCATCACTCTTACAGATATGAAGACAGACTGTATTCTTTATTTTTTATGATTCTTCCATTGAAAAGTGGTATTTACCTGTTTCAGTCAAAGTAGGCCATTACATACCATCATTCTGATGTGTTGCTTTCTTTTCTTGATGCTCAGGTCTTATGCCAAGCCTTGATCCAGATGTGCACACTATCATGCAAAATAATTCTCAGTCCAACCCAGTTTTCAATCCTCTGCAGCTTTTACACATTTGCTATTTTTAGATGAACCAAATGTAAGGATCTGGTGATAGAGCTGTGGCAGGGCCCTTGAGGTGGCTGCATTATGCTAGACATGTCTGTGTTCCAGGTTTTATATTTCAACACCCTTTATAGGAATGACCACCATGAGTTAGACCATATGTATCCAAGTAGTGTCATGTATCCTGTTGAAAGATGAGTTTGTATTTCATATTACACTTACAGCACTTACATCTCCACTGAGTGCAGGTTATCCTTTGCACCTTTTGAAGCTGTAACTAGTTTTCTCAGGGGCCGTGTGCCACTCTGTAGGAAACTTCAACCTTGTAAATGGATATTGCTATATCTTGAAATCACAGTCTTTAATGGCTTTTACACTGATTTCATTCTCACTGAGTCTTAGTGCATCTTAGTGCAAGAACACTTTCATATTGGCATTTTTCATGTTGTATCATGAAGTGTGTTGATTGGTATGATGAATGGAGTATTTGCCTGGGTATGTTTTCAATTTTTCTGCTGATGTGGATGTTGTGGTGAGTCTTGGCAGTTGCACAATTCTGATGATTATCTGAACACTATTCCAACTAAGAAGATGAAGGACAGTGGTGTTTATTACTCAGTTTATTACATGTTTGTATGATATAATTGATGATAAGTACCAGAATCAGGAACCATCCTGAAAAAACATGTTAACCATGGATATGAGGAACCTTGCTTCTTTTCTAAAGAAGCTTTATTTTCTCCTGTGGCTTTGAGCACTGCTGCTAGATAAACATTGAACAGCGTGGAAACTGAAAATACTGAGTAGCCATGGAAAACCTGACAGGACTCGTTCTGGATACTTGATGAGAAAGGGAGTCGTTGCTGCCCTAGAGGCAGGCAGACAGGCAGGCGAGAAGAGAGAGTCTGTTGCTGCTTCCTCAGTGACTGCAATAGCTTTTCCACATGTCATCCCTCTGTCTGGATCATGATGCACACTCTCAACCTCTTGACAGCCCTCAGGAGCTAGTGGCGAGGATGTGGCACCTGCTTAAGACCGAGCGGGAGCACAGAGCTTACCTGGTAACTTTAATGTGCTGCATGGGTCAGTATTCCTCTTTGCACTTCTTGCCATTTCCAGCCCAGATTAGTCATGTCTGCGCTTGCTGCTTACTAAATGTGGGTACTTTTAACATTTCCCAAAACAAAACAAATCTTATTTTGTGTTCCGCATTGAGGATTGCAGAAGGAAGGAGGTTATCTTTGTTATTCGTGTTGTGGTTCCAAAGTCCAGGAAAATACTGATTGTGCTCCATGCCATTACTGTTGTAGTTAGCAGTGGGCTAAATGTGACCTAGCAAGCAGATCTTGATTTTAGTGTCATCCACTATGCTAAGGCGATCGACAGTGCATGTGAATTTTTCTGGCATCCAGTGGTGATGGCTTAGAGGGTTTCTGTAAGGTAGACCTTTGGACAATGAAATGAGGCAGGGCAGAGGTTCCTGGCCTGAATCCCACTCTGCAGCCCTTTGCCCTGCCTGCAAGTGTATCACAGGAGGTCGAGAAATAGCTCAAAGAAAAAGAAGAAGCTACAAATGACCACGTTGCTTGTAATGTTGATATTAAAGCATAGTTATTTGGATGCATGTCTAAAGAGTTCTTTGCGTCTTTGCTTATTTTACTGTATATTTGTATATAACATTTGATTGCAATCATAGTTGGTGACTATGATGGAGTTTGCATTATAATTATATCCATTCATATTCCAGACTCACACAGTCTCAGGCAGTCTGGTCACCATGGATATGAGAAACAAAAAATAATGTGGTCACCAGTATGCAGTAGAGAGCCATGCCAGCTCAGCTTCTGGGAAATTACCATCCTTTTTTCAGTCATTGGGACTTGAGGCAGTCATATGTGACTATTCCTTGACATAAAATGTTTGTCTAAAAGGGAGCAACAGTTTAGGCTGAATAGAAAGTACTAGAAGAGGTTAGGCACATTGAACTACCTATTGGGTGAGCCACTCTCTATATCAGGTACACATATGGGTAGCATGTTTGCTCAATATACAAACCTGTGAGAAGAAAGTTAAATTGTGGAAAGATGAGTCAGCAGCTTACTTCATTGTTGTATTTCTTGTATTTCTTAAGTCTGTTCTCAGTTAGAACATTTCGGTCTGTTCTCAGTTACCGTTAAACGTAAGGCAACTTAATAAGGGTACATAATAGGCTCATGCAGTGCTGAAAAGCAATAAGGTTGCTGTCAGTTTCCTTCAAATGAAATCTGTTTTGCCCAAACACCTCTATAGTGATTGCTACATAATGTGAAAGAACTTCAATAGATATTGTTTTTTTCCTCTTTTCCTCAGATGAAAGAGACAGAGTGCAGAAAAAGACATTTACAAAATGGATAAATCAGCATCTGGTGAAGGTAAGAACTAATGTATGATACTTGTTGTTTACCAGTGTTTGACCTTTCTATTAATGCATGGAATTTAGAAGTTCTTTTCTATTAAATAACCTCTATTTTTTGTCATTATGTCTCAAGTTCATATGGTAACTTTATTTCTATAATCACACAGGATGCCTAAAGCACAGAATGAATTTTGGCCTTAATAAGTGAAGATCCAGTGAACCATTTTCTTCTTAAATAAACAATCTGTTCGAGAGGTGTCAGTGGTAACAGTCACTTCTGTTCATTTTAGGTCCTAACATGCGAACTCTCCCAGATATCATTATATATTGCTAGAACTTATTCAACATGACTTACAGTAATGCTTTTGTTGACTCAGGAATTTGAATCACTTACTGTAGTGTTTCATCTGTCCATGAAATTAGGGGAACACCTTGGCAGATCAACAAGTACCTGCATGTTTCACCTCATTTGTCTCTGCGCAAATGAACCACTATCCGCAAATCATATGTAATGCTATATTTTAGATGTTGCAGGCATCAGTGCTGTATTAATCCAGATTTTGTCAATGAAAATCCACTTATTTCTGTTATGCAATATGTTAAAATGTAATCCTGCGATATAACATCACAGAAAAACATGTTTTTTTTTTAACAAGTGTGTAACAAGTGTTTTTTTATCGACAAGTAAGTAAACAAGTAAAACAAAAAAAAAAAAAAAATCACTTCAATTCAACTTCTCTTGAAACTCACAACCTTCCCTTTTTCAAGAGAAATTAAAATAAAATTCTTAAAATGTAAACTCATCCCATTGGCTGATATTTTCACTTTTATTTGGAAAAATAAAAGGAAATATAATTTTATGTTTTAATACAAGTCTAAAGCACTTCTGCAATAAGTGTCACATTTTCATGAAATGAAACAAGTATAAAACCCTGTATGTTGTAATTGTATGATACAACTGAACTTATGACATTAGCATTTATGATACTTGACTATTGAACACACTGTTATTTATGTAAAGTTTGTAAAGTTTTATGTAAGTTTTTAAATTACTGTTCTATATTTATGTATGCTGGGTTTTTTTCATTTCTTATGTATGGGCCGGCCAAATTCCAGAATTTGGTATTAATCAGTACCACATCTCATCGTTAGGTCTGGGCCAGCAGGCCTCAAACTCTGTGACATTGTCCATAAGAATCAGAGGTGCTGAGTAATAGTGGGGGAATCTATTTGGCTGGCTCGATAACATAAGGGTGCAGGTTCTATTTTGGCTCCACAGCTGTGCCCTCTAGCTGGGATTACAGCGCTGAGAGGCCTGTGTGAAAGCAGGTCACTAGGCAGTAGGGTGAGTTCAGAGGCGTGGTATTCAGGACAGGAAGGAGACACGGGCCTACTGGGAGGAGAACGCCTGGTACTGGAGCCGTTAAGTGCTTGGCTCAGGTGTTTAGTGGGCCATAGAGAAGGTGTCACAACCATATGCTCACACTATTATCCAGTGATTTATGCTTAATTCTTTGTAGTTTAGAGAGAAGTGTGACAAACAAAACAACTTAATAAAGGCCCACATTTTAATGCTATTTGAAAGGTCCATTCTGATGAACACAATACAGTGTATTCCTAACCTGCCGGTTTATATTTATGCTATATGTTGTCCGTGGTTCATTTCTCACCAGCCCCATCAATCTACCTACTGTAGCTAGAACAGTATGTATCTACATCTATGTTTTTTAATACAACAATGTATTTCCTGTCTTGCTAAACTGAAACACAAAGTTGTTTGAACTGATACATTGACAGAATGTGTCTGCCCATCTTCAATGGCACAAGGAAGGAACATCAAAGACTATGGTTGAGTTATAGTTAGGCTAAGAGATGGTTGGGTGCCTTGTGTACAGCAATGATGGGGGGGGTCAATTGTTTTTTGGCTCATCGTTTATTTGTGGCTGTATTAAACAAGCTCCTATAATTTGTTCATTGTAGCAACAGAATGAGAGTATAGTTGTTTCAAACAGGTCATGAAATGCTTTACAGAAGTTGTTTTATTTGTATACAATATGTCAGGAAGTTTTAAGATTTCAAAACAGCACAATTTTTGATTAGCCGTACCACTGTATTCATGAAATAGTTGTGCCATAACAGTAGGATTTTCGCATTTGGCTTACGTTTCACTTTATCCCCCATGTCCATAGGTACGGAAGCATATAAATGACCTGTATGAAGATTTACGAGATGGACATAACTTGATCTCACTGCTGGAGGTCTTGTCTGGAGACTCATTGGTGAGTTTACTGTGATAAATGTTTATTGCTATGTAATCTCCATGGTCAGTTTTACTTGAAGGCAAAAGAAAACAACTTTTTATTATTAAATACAAATAAGTTTTTTGGCATCTGTGGAATCAGAGTATCTCCATTGTGATATTCTTAATTTCTTGATTGGAGCAATATCCATTGAGATCGGTCTTAGAAAATCAGAAAACCGTTCGATTCCTAGAAAGAAACACCAGGCATCTACTCAATTAGTGACTCCACTTTTTTAGAGGGATGTGAGAAAACTAATCCTATGACTCCTGTATAGCAATCTATCACACCTATGAATAATGGCTACACCTGCCCTCTCCCTACCTATACCTATACCTTTTAGAGGGTATGAGGCAAGAGGGAATCTTGGGGTTTGAAGGTAATGAGGCCGGATAAGTATTTTGCATCCCAAAACATGAAAATGGCATAGAAATTCAGACCTATTTTTCACATTTGATAGCCTTTTACTTATTTGGGTTTCTTTTTCCTTTTCCATACTGGGACATCTGTTGAACTGCATTTTCCCATCACTTTGATGTGTTTTACTGTGCTGCTAAATTTAAGCAATTTTATATGGGAGGGTATATTATCACCACGATGATCCTGTCAGGGATGACAGTGAAGAACAGCCTTGAGTGGAAAATTGTGATTATACAGTTGTTACCAACAAAAGGTTATTGTTTATTTCTTGCTCAACAAAATCTAAAGATATCAGGGCAAAACTAGCTGGTTGCAAAACTAGTTCCTTGGTTACCGACTGGAGTCTAACTAGCTCTGTAGCAACCCATAATGAGCCCCTAACAAAACTGAACTTGCTAACCAGCTTATTTACCTCACTAACTAGCTAGGGCTACCTTTGAAATAGGGAACAGAGAGTTTTAGTCATCCATAATATTCAAACCAATTACATATCCTGGCCTGTTGGTCAACTTACCCTCTCTGTGACGAGAAGATTGGCAGAAACCCCAACTCTGGATTACCAAAAGTTCTTATGTTAGATAATGCTAGTTGCCTGCGGGCACTTAATGAACTGTATGCTAACACGCTAGCATGTGCACCGGTCAGAGAACTCTACCCAGACACAAGAGATGATTTTGTTGGTTCCCCTATCCTAACATGTAGTCCTTTAAGTCAGAAGCCTATTCATCAATATTTCCTGGCAATAATTTGCCAATTTAGAAATTTGAATTATCAGGTTGCTGGCCTCCAGACGTACTTGTCACCTCTGACAACCTACTGCTTTAGCCTAATAGCTTCCTGAAGCATAGAAAGTTACTAGGTTTAAATGGAGAATCTTACTAAATGTTAGCACTAAACCAGGCAATCATGTGCCATGGAGGGCCGAGAGTCCTGCAGACTCACCCCTGCACTAAACAATGCTAAGTAACGTTTTAGTAACCCTGATTTTTAATCTTAGACTGAGACTGCATCATTCTTTAATTTTGTGTAGCTGGACACCTTGTTATTACCCCTTACATACAGTATGTAGATGTCACTGTACGTAGCTCAAGTACTTTGGCCTTAAAGGACAGTGGCTACTGAAGTGCTGTGTGTTATTCAGCAGGCTGTTGGAAGTATTATTCCATTGCTCTCTTGACATGTTGTCCTTTCGTCTTAATGGATGTTGATATGAGTTCACCCATAATGTCATCATGCTGTTACATACTATACTGTATATTTGAGCTGCATGAATTCCTCTAACTTGTGAGGAGACCCAGCAAGTAGGCCCACTCCAGTGAGGCTAACTTTCATCCTCAAAGCACCTGTCTATTTTTTGTTTACATCCTGTTTCCCTTCTACTCTCCTCTTCCTCTGTTCTCCTCTCTTTGACTTGTTTCTGTTCATTGTCTGTCCTCCTTTGATTTGGCCACTGTGTGTCCGTGTCTTCCTTTCTTCCCGATTTGTTTACCTTTTCTGCAATAAGCCAAGGGAGCGTGATTTTCTGAAGACATTGCGGTTGGTGAGTGCGGCAGAAGCATGTGCAGTTGAGCAGCATGGAAACACGTTGGATGATGATAAGGGGGTAGGTGTGGCTTGTCCTCCACCCCCTTGTAACAAACTAATGTAGAGCGTGCAGTGGTCATTAACAGGAGTGTAGCAACAGGCCCACCATACGATTTTCTTATTGCAGTCTTAAGTAATTGTTTTATGAAATGATGTACTCCCTCTGTATGGTTATATGGTTTAGTTTCTGTCAGCTCTTATATTTTCTATGCAACACTGTGTTGCATAGTGCCAATGTTGTTGAGCAGGAAATGTCACAATCTTTACTTAGACTTGCCAGATGATATTGATGACGCTATAGAAATGTACATACGATCCAAAGACCCAGGCAGGTTTGTCCTCAAATGCTCTTGTTGCGCATGTGATGAGAAAAAAGCAAAGGACAACCTCACAATAAGACCTTTAAAAAGCTGATTAAAAAGCTGATCTGGCATATTGCACTTGCATTAAATCTATGAAATAAAATGAATGACAAGTCTGAAAGATGTAGGCATACAGCTTGGGTCTTTATATCCATTTCAGTGGCTTTGCGCATCATTGAGCCATATAATCAAATCACTCTGAAACTATGTGAACATCAGGACATTTTTCATCTGCTACTTTTGGATTTTCTGCTAAACACCCAAATAAGACGTTGTGAGTGAATGAGATGCACTGAATGAGAGCTGTAGGAGGTTCAGTGAATGTTACTGCACTGCTGTCGAGATTAATGGAATTCCTCAGCGTCTTCTTATGGTCAGCTGAGAGGGATGGCTGAATGCAAGAGTTTCTGCAGCACAAATCTCTTGCTGCTGCTGGGTGCTGGCTTGTAATGCATTTTCCATCTCATTACCTCATGCTGTGGCCCCTCACTGTCCATGTGCATTTGCCACCAGGGGTTGGCTACTTGCTCGTATACATGGCACTTTAAGATTCAAGTTCAGTGTTTACATCACGGCTACTTAAAAGATATCAATGTATTTTTCACGTGCACCTTTGTTAGTTATCCCATATTGGAATATGAGTTTTCTTGCAGGGTCACTGGATTTGTTTTCATATTTTCATCCGAAATTTCTATAGGTTGAAGTGGTGAAAAATGTTCTGAGACGGGATATGCTCAATATGCGTAGATTTTGAATGGACTTGTAGCAATGGCTGCTGTTTTTTGGGTAGAGTTTGCACTGTGCCCCCTCCCTTTTTATGTCTTTACCTCAGCAGTTAAGTGGGTAAGAACCTGGCAGCATGTCCTGTGTCCTCGCACTACTAATCATGTTTTGAGTGTTTGTCCTCTGCTAGAAGAACCTATGATTACATGACCCTCTTAACCCCTTTATGCCCACAGCCTCGGGAGAGAGGCCGGATGCGCTTCCACAGACTCCAGAATGTACAAATAGCACTGGATTACTTAAAGAGGCGGCAGGTAAGAGCCATTACAAGTACGTTCTCACACTCTTGTTTGGTCACGATTTTCATGTACTGGAATAAATTAAAAAGCATTTATGAATCCATGAGATTATATTGTTAAAAACCTTGGGGACAAAAGGTGAGAGACTCCTGGATTAAGCAGAGTAACTTTATACCGGCCTGGTGTCAAAACTGAGACAGAATTCATCATGCAATGGCATAATAGTTAAAACATAATAATAGTTAAAAGTTTCTTAATTTATCTTAGAATTCATAGCATTACACAACTCTTAGGCACATAAGTTAGTACCTGCATACTTCGGCCCACAAGCTCAGCGGCAGCATCTCCTCATAACAATACTGGATACACGGCATTTCTGATAATGTTGAATTATACTCATGTTACAATTTCGATAGAACTGTGCTGTTATACTGTATGGTATGCCTTGTATTATTGTATCATGAAGTATTTGTTCTCTCATCATTACTCACTTATGCAGAGACATATGATCCCTAGTTTCATCATATTAGCCATAGCTTTATCCCAGCGCAACACTGGATGCCTCAAAGTAATTTAATAGACATCTCTAGACAGAGAACAGGAGCATATAGTGACCTCAGCCTTGGGGAACTGAAGTAAAAAGCTTCCAGCTGGGGTCAGACATGATGTGGTACCACTCTATGATGATGACACATCTGCTTAGTTACTGCGTATTCACATATACCATGCATACTGGACTGATGGCATGTTCTTTCTTTCTTTCTGAAAGCAACCATGTCATTGCCACATAAATAGTAATAGTTGCCAATAAAGAGTGCTGACTACAAATTCCAGTAGTGGGTCCAGTAGAGCTTTGATTGGCCTCCATTCCCCCAGCCCAGTCAGGATGTGATGAAGAACACCGCCTGGCTGAGCTGTAGCCAGATGTGATGTAAGCAACCCGAGGCTTGAGACAATGGATTCATAGATGGGCACAAATCAATGATTCTATTGTATTAACCACATACCGGACACCTTCACACCTCCTCCTTATTCATTAAAGGCAAAAGGCTCTACCAGTTTCAGCTTCCTTTAATCCTCCCCTTGACTGATCACAAGCCTTAAAAATGATCAGGCTGCCATGCGAGGAATGAATGAATTACTCCTGGATTACAGCTGTACAAGTAGACAAGTAGACTGTTTCACTAATGTGAGAGAACTGTATCAACAGACTGTTTTTCAGAGACTAATTAGGCTCTAGTATGTAGTAGATAAAACAGTAGCAGTTGGTTTATAGCATTTAATTTCTAAAAAGTGCTAAAAATTAACATTACTCCAGACAAATGAAGACAGTCCAACACTGTGAATTGTTAAGCAGTGCTTCTTGAGGTACTTAATACCATGGCTATTGTGCCACCTTGTGGTAGTTGTTATTTAATGACAGAAAAATAAGAAGAATGGCACAGCCTGAGTCAGTATCAGACAGGACAGTGATGAGGCAACTAAAAATCTGTTGCCAAGTGATCTCACCATAATCCTGTTCCAGCTGGCAATGGATTTCAACCAACCAACAAATATGTTACACTCATGTTTATTTATTTACATAGTTGAAGCAAAGTAAATGTAAACAATATGTAAATATGTGATGTTTGCAGTGCATTGATCAGATGTTTTTTGTCATCAGGTCAAACTTGTAAATATCAGGAATGACGACATTACAGACGGTAACCCGAAGTTGACCCTGGGATTGATCTGGACCATAATTCTGCACTTTCAGGTCAGAGCTGTTATCATGTCCATTCCAATCATAAAGTTTATGTTGGTATGGTTTGTTAATTCCTCTGTCTTCACTTAATATAGATTTTTCATTGCCCAGCAGATGGGTAAGAAAGGGCTACACATTCACATATTGTTATTTACTTGTGTTAGGCTAAACAAAGTTTCTTGAGATCTGGCAGATGGGGAATGCTACACTGGTATATAGCTTTAAATACTACACACTGACAGCATTCCCACTTTGTTGATTTGGTGCATATTTTAGATATTTTTAATGCAGGGGAGTTTGAATTGAGTTATCTTTTTCTATTCAGAGTTCAAGGATATTTCAGTGAAGCAGAAAAGCTGGCATGTTGCTTAGGCCTGCTGCGCTTTCGGATTAACTTGCATAATACTGTGTGAAATGGTGTCCAGATTAATGCATTTTTGATTTGTTTACATCCCTAAAATGGATGTTTCTATTTTTGACCACAAGGTGTCAAAGCAGTCTAGCGTCATGCTGAATATTGTAATTGCTGTTCTGCTCACTGGAGATTACCATGGAATCCATGGGAGGAGTGTTTACCTGGCTTACTGTGGTTAATAGGGACAAAACTATTATTTACAGAAAAGCTATGAATTGAAAAAACATATATTTAAGGTAGTGAAGGGTAGTTTAGCAGAGAGGCCAACAAGAGTCATGTTGTTGAAAGTGGGTTGGTCTGGTATGAAGTCCAGCGCTGTTTGCTTGCTCCTGCATGCAGGGGGTCCTCATCCTGTATAGCGTTCAAGAATCAATAGCATCCAAGAACTCTATAACTCTACTTGGACTGACATTTCCAGTCTCTCTCTCTCTCTCTCTCTCTCTCTCACACACACACACACCTTCTCTTGCATTGGATTATTAATATCTTTGGCACACACCACAGGATTCAATCGGTTAGGGTCCAACATTTGAAAAAGTACGATATAATAAGTCAGACTCTGTGAAGTTAGGTAATATAAGAAATGTGATGTAATTGTTTCAGTTGGTATTGAAAAATGGATCATTGAAATAATGGAAGAAAGCAAGTAGCTTATATAATTTTGCCTAGACTCAAAACATGCTGACAGGTAGCTTGGGTGATGAGCGCCCACACTTGCCCCTGTCAGTCTCACGCAAGCCCTTCAGCATTTGATCCAGCAGCTATGGGCCTGTTTCTTCTTGATTTGTGAGGATAGCAGGGCACTTGGAGACAAATTGTTACACAGTTGGTTTTACAATATAGACATTGTTGACAGCAGAGTGACATGTGTGAACCCAGCACTGTTTTTATGTTACATGTTCAGTCCATACTGAAAATTGTATAGGAGTGGCAAATTGGCTGTGGCTAAAGTGTCAAGCTTTGCCGGAAGGGCATTTTATTATTGTAAGTGGGGATGTGGTGGGGACATACAAGGATGTTGACCCTGTATGTAGTACTGAGTGTGTATGTGTGTGTGTGTGTGTGTGTGTGTGTGTGACCTTTACTTTCCCTTTGTAGGTGGTTGTTTGTTTAGCACTTGAAGTTTTATGAATGTCTTCCAGACCATTACATCTATTGCTATCTCTGCTTAATCCAGTCTGCATAGAGAAGTAGAGCATTTAACTTGAAAAATGCTGCCATTATTGTATTCTTCACAATGGGAGCCATATTGAATATCCACCTGGGACTTGGTCTTGAGAAACCCAGCATATAATGTTTGTCTGTGTGGCTGGTGAAACCCGAGCATATAACCATGACAATGCACACTACAGTCAGGTGTTTCTGTGCTTTCTAGTCTGTTTTGTTTCTGATTCCCAGTCATGCACAAGGTCCTGTCAGATAGGGAACAGACACAAATATAGTCAGTTTTATTAAAAAAAAATAAAACCATATACCAAACTAATTGGCCATACATTGAATGCTATAAACTGTTGGAGCTGCACTGGTTCATAGGAGACTTTGACCTTCAGGGAAACTTCATTGGTGTGTGGATATTGTAGGAACACAGTGGCACAGTTATTTTTAGTCGGGCTGTGTGGTGGAATTGTATTTACTCTTTTATAGACTACCACTTAGTTGTTTGTTAGGCTATGTAATAAACACATTATTAGATTCCTCTGTAGTGGGCTTGTGCCACACCATGCTGGCTAGTTTATTGCAATGTTATCTTATAATTGTTGTAATATGTTGAGTCACGTCCTGGTCAACGCATTTTTCCCTTTTGCACTGCTGTGGTGGTGATCTGGTCAGATAATAGTGTTTGTTTAGACCATTGGACTTAAGCCCCACCTCTGGCTCTGCTATTGTATGAAGCCTGATTAATAGGCAAAGTGAAAGCACTTTGTTGTCCAGCTCGGATTTGCCTCTGCTGCTCTCAGTGACCCACGCTGTTCTGTTTTTCAAAGCCTTTATGATAGTCTGGGATTCTGTCTGGTTCATGCAGCCTGTCAGAGCAGCAAAACTTGCTGAGCCAAATTTTCTCACGGCATAATAGGTGGCCTTCAGCTGCCATACACTGTCAGCTTCAGATCTTGTCCTCTCATCCACCCTTTTGCCACCCCACCCCCTCAGATATGGTGTCATTACAGACATTACATTTGTGGAAACCTAAGTCTAAGTGGGAGGCACAAGGTGTCCATGTTGACACTTCAGATGAAGGACACAAGCTGCCTAAAACAGGGCTGTCTGTCTCTTTCTCATTCTCGCTCAGCTGAGAGCTGCAAGCATGTGGTCCATGTGTCTGTGTGCATTTATGGTGTTTGTGCTGGATTAGCCAAGTCAGAGAAGTGTTTCAAAGGTCAGAAAATATTCCAGTGACAGAGGAGAGACGCATAAGGCTAAAGAGAGAGAGAGAGAGAGAGAAAGAGAAATGCAGAATGTGAGAGAGCAGGAGTGAGGGTGAAAAGGCAGAGGACTTCTCATTTGTGTTTCTCTGAGAGTCAACAAAAGGAAAAGCCACACAAGCTCTCCCTTCCCTGCTCGGTGTGGAGTGAAGTTTATGTCTGGCTGCTGGCCTGTCTGCCTGTCTGTGAGGGGAAAAAATGTCTTTCTCTCGGGGGGATAGAGGATCTTCAGATCAGGTGAGGTTCACTTGCTACTCTGCCTGAAAACAGCGCCCTGTTGAGAGGCGAATACTGTACATGGGGAAGAGAGCATATGACTGACAGCCATGGGCAACATGTGTGGCTGTGTCCGTAGCCCTAAAGAGGAATGCTATGTGGACCCCAAAAAAGCTCCACTGAGCCCTGAATCTAAAAAGCTCAAAGGTCGCCGCTATTTCCAGAGGAAGAAGAGGAAATCAGAGCAATTTCAGCCTGTGGAATCTCTCAGGAGCCATGGAAGGGAGACCAGTAAAAGTGGGGCCCCTCCTAGGGATACAGAGCTCCACAATGGCCCAGAAGGGAGCACAGCAGAGAGCCATGCAGGAATGGATAGACCCTCAGAGGGGGAGACACTTCAATCCAGGCTGGGCAGCATAAGCAAAGGTGTCTACGTTGGAGAGGTACTGGCATTTATTCCCAGAGAGCCCTGCCCTCAACCTGTTGGGAAGAGGTTAGCATTTAGGCTTGAAAGGTTTTCAGCAGACCAGGCTGGCATTGACAGAAGCAGGTCCACTGGAGAAGGAAAGCTCCATGGTCTTAATGCAGCTGAGGGTGGTCTGCTTGGGAAGAAGCCGCTACAACGCCAGTTAAGGAGGGCTGTGAGCTTTGGTGCAGTGGAGCATATGCTACGAACGCTAAGAGGGAGTGACAGACCTGGGGGTGAGGAAACGGTTTCCAAAATTATATGGAGCACTCAAGTACACAACAGGAGGAGAAGGAGGGCCTACACCTGCTGTGGTGACGTAGAACCTCTCCAAGCTTCTGCCAAATGTATATCCACCCAACTCGAGGTAATCTAAGTACATGTTATTTATAGCTATTATGAGGCTGATCAAGCATGCTTCATGGTGGATTAATAAGGGGCTAAAATATAGTTTGAGCATGGCAAAGGCTGTGTTTCAATCACAGAGGTCTAGCAATATATTGAAAATATATGCTTTAATGTGTTTGATTTGAGAGAAACTGATGATAATTTAATTTCACAACACACAATCTTTCCTTACTGTGGACTGTCATCACATACTATGGAAGCTATTTTGTACAACAATACAAACTCAGGGAAAAGACAAAAACAATATGAAAGCTTTGGGCTATTTTCAGTTTCTCATTATACGTCTTTTTAACAATGTCACTGTCTGTGTCTGCTTCTTAATCTCAATTCATGCTGTCAAGGAAAAGCAGCTGCTTATCTGGTATCATTATGTTCTATGATATGGAAAATACAAATAACCTAATGAAAATCTGGGGCACTTTATTCCCAAAGAAGTAGAATCTGTCCCAAGGCACATGAAAGCTTTTCTGATGGCTGATATAGCCTTCATTTTGGAAGTTCAGGGTAGATGTGGCATGAATACCTTATAAAGGCTGTGCAAGAGTTGAATCAGTATTCATGAATGTGACATATAGCTAGACATACAGTATATACATATAGCTAGTTCAAATGTGTGAATGGGCACTTGGTGATGTACCTTGCATTTCTGGGTCCATTTTGTGTGTATTTTTCTTGGATAACTGGCCAAGATATTGTCAAGTCAAGCTATTTCCAGTGCAGTTTCAATGGAGTTTAATAGCAGAAGAACTGTGTAAAACATCAACGGTTAACATCAAGTTTTGGTGTCAGTCCCTCAGAATCAAAGAGCAAGGGCTTCTTTCTAGACTCACTGTTATGCACCAACATTCAACAATCATACAGGGAGAAATCCATCACAGAAGAGAAACAGATACCAATTTCTCCATCAACAGTAACCTCAATAGACCAGAATGCAATGCATTCTAAGGAGCGCGACTCTCTCTTTTTCTCGACCGGAAAAGCTTGCTTTCTTGCTCTTACTATGCTATTACAATTGCTATTGCTCTCCACCTACATGTAAACCCAACAGCTGGATGCAACAAGTTCAGGCACATTTTCTGGGAGATGTCGAAAGGCATCGTTGGAAATTTAGGAAATTACTAACTGACATAGATGTAGACGGGCAAGTTGAGGGAAAGTGGGCACACTAAAGAAAAAACACTTGATCACAAAATACCTCCTGGAATACATTAAATATCACAGATCCGGGGGCGTAATTGTCCTTTAAACCTGGTATCAAAGTGTTGTGAAGTGTTACTGTTTGTTTTAGGTCTTCATACCCCACTCTTAATTCTGTTGTAAAACTATTGGGTAATTTATGAGTCAACTCTATCCGCCCTGCTGGGTCTGACATTGTCTCCATTTCTTAAATCTGCTGTTTGTGAACCAGATAAAGAAATTCTGAAAACAAAAACAAAAGTTGGTAAATCTGTGATATTCCTGTTGATTATGAAACTTAATTGTTAGAATACAGATATCCAATTATACACTTATAAAATAGTCACAGTATCATAGTTTGTTTGTTGAATGTATATTTGGAATGATATGATTGGTCGCTAGGTCTCTGAACCAAGTTCCCTCATCTGTGCATTTGATGTCAATGCGTATTGATAGACTAATACCTTTTTGTATTTCCCCTTGCAACAGATCTCGGAGATCCACGTGACGGGAGAGTCTGAGGACATGACAGCCAAGGAGAGGCTACTGTTCTGGTCCAAGCAGATGACAGAGGGCTATGTAGGTGTACGTTGTGAAAACTTCACTACCTCCTGGAGGGATGGGAGGCTATTTAATGCCATCATTCACAAATACAGGTACTGTAACACATGAGGAAGTACTATATACAATACATGGATTTTTTTGGAACGATAGAGCTGTCATCATAGAACAACATTTAGTGGGTTTGAGTGATCTTTAAGGGATATTTGCTTTCTGTATCCAACCAATATAGTCAGTTGGATTTTCTTGACTATCTCTGGAGAGTTTTGGATTGGCCCTTAGGCATGTCCCCTTTGGCTAGCTATTACACAGGCTTTTTTTTTTACACAGATCATTTTCATTACTGTGCCCGAAATGTTTCAAAAAGGCGGTTTCATACAAAGAGAAATATCTTCCAAAGCAAAGGAAATCCTTGAGAACTTTTATTTTTAAACCTTCAGTAACCAGTACAATGTTTCCTTGCTGCTTTCTCTCTCTTTCTCTATTGTAGGCCCGACCTAGTTGATATGAGCCGTGTGTCGATTCAGAACAACCGATCAAATTTAGAGCAGGCCTTTTGTGTGGCTGAGCAGCTGGGGGTGGCCAGACTGCTGGACCCAGAGGGTGAGATCCATACACCTTGTCACGTTTAGTTTGACTCAGTAAACATTCTTAAACCTATTAACATCATCATGCTATAAATCATTTGGAGTGAAGGTAACATATTTTTGATAAACAAGTATTTCCACTGAGTACTGCTTACTGTGATGCATTTCATTTCTGATTGTTTGTTTTCTACTTCACTTATCAGACGTAGATGTTCAGTCCCCTGATGAAAAATCAGTCATCACGTACGTCTCAACACTGTATGATGCCTTCCCCAAAGGACCTGACGATGTTGATGGCATCAGTGCTAATGTAAGTATAAGTTTAACAAGCAGACATGGATAGAACTTTGTTTTGGATCAAACTGGTTAGTGGATGTAGGTACCATGAAAATTTCATTTAAAATTGCTTTGTTATAGAATACATTCGACCTAATCAAAGAGAAAGTGATGAAAATTGCTGATGGTCCATTTTTTTAACAGGATGTTGATATTAAATGGGTGGAGTATCAGAACATGATCAAATACCTCAGCCAATGGATCAAACACAACGTGACTGTAATGTCAGACAGAGCATTCCCCAACAACCCTGTGGAACTCAAGGTATTATGTTGAACCAAGTAAACGTGCCCTTGAAGATTTAATGATTTTTTTTCATTCTACCTTGCATAAATTGAGCTTCTGCTGTCTCATTTTAAAAAAGTGCTGAATATTGGTGTAAGTGCTCGGCTGTGATAGCCAAAGGATGAATGCCTGCTTCAAATAGCTCATATGTAGTGTCTTTCTGCTGTAACTGTATCTTAAAGTGCTATTGACGGATATGAGAGAGCAGTCTGCATTTGCTGCAGCTAGTCGATTAATGGGAAAGGCGCTGTCATGCAGGTTGTTTTAGAGAGTAAGAGTAAGGAGGAATGGGCAGACATTGTTCTTCTGGATAATCTCTGTTTCGATGCTCTGTTACTACATTTTAATTACAATTTCTGCTTTCTTTTACAGGCACTTTATACACAGTATTTGCAGTTTAAAGAACATGAAATCCCGCTGAAAGAGAATGAGAAGACGAAAATCAAACATCTATATAAAATGCTAGAGGTATACAGATGCAAAAGAGCAGAGCATCAGACTTTGATCAAAATGTGTCTGTCTGTTTGGTCCTGCATATGACAGTGATGGCATTTCTGTGTGTTTATGTGTGTGTGTGTGTGTGTGTGTGTGTGACAGGTGTGGATTGAGTTTGGGCGTATCCAGCTACCCCAGGGTCACCACCCTAATGATGTGGAGAAGGAATGGGGTAAACTGATTGTGGCTATGCTGGAAAGAGAGAAGAGCCTGAGGCCGGAGGTGGAAAGGTATGTGGAATCACCGAGCCCCTTTCTGCTTTGTCTGTCCCATCATAAATTGTAATAGTCTTTACGGCATAATTATTTGACATGGCACCCAAAAGCCACGGCTTATCACGATTTAACTCTTAAGTGACCCTAAGATTGAATTTATAAATGTATGGCCGTTTGAGACCACACATAGGGATATAAAACATGATGAATTATGTGCTGCTTTTCTGAATGTACAGCTGTGCATTGCATGTTTCATCTGTATCCTTTCATAGTGTGTATAATGTTAAGGAGCAAATATGCTGTATAAGTAGGCCCAAGATTTTCTGATGATGGGTTTATGCTGTGTGCTGCAACATCTTATCTGTCTGTCTCTTCTCATGCTTCCATGACTGCAATCATTTATATGAGCTTTCTATCTGAGATTTGCTCTTGTCCCTTCAAATTCCCCACAAATATAATGCTACAGCCAAAGTGCACAGTTTGCAAATGTTGACTGGTGTCACACTTTATTAACAGATGATAGAGTGCATTGCATAATCCACATGAAACATATGAATCTCCTATAATAAACCACTGGGCAAGAGAGATGCTTTTACATTCCATGGTTCAGGAGTGAATTCATCAAATAAAATCACAACTGCACATTACATGTTCAAACTCTAGACCTGGGCAATCAGATCTGTCATGTCTTTCTGGTCCACTCAGTGTTCTGTTTCCATCAGTGTTTGTTTATAGAATAGATTATATTTCAAGTTTAGACATGGAAACTCTGAGTACTTGTGTCATCTTTTGGGCTGGAGATAGAGCTACTTGGCGTTGTTGATATTTAGTGGAGACAACTCAACAGCATATCCATTCCTGTATTCTTCATCGTCCAAAAAAACAGTACATCATTACAACATTAAGAAGGGTGAGGTGAAAATTGGCAGAAACATCAGTTTGGTAGTGCATTCCACAATATCACTACACGTAGAAGTGCACTGTCTCAACCTGCAATGGGTTGTCAACTCTAATATATGATGACTGCAACAAGGACGGCATATTATTTCAGGGTGGATTCCACTTTACATGCTCCTTATGTGGCTGTGTGTCGAGGATGCTATAAATGTGAGCAGGTGAAAGCCCTTCTTTCAGACGGGCTGGGATCCCTGTATGTATGTAACAGTGATTCTTTGAGTGGCGTGGCATTGCAATAGTGCTCTACCATGCACAGTAACCTGGCGTATTTGAGTGATGTCTCATCTATTAGCAACAGTACTTTCACCAGCATGGGCTGTACTGAGAACCTCCTCACTGGATCTGCCATAGAAACTTTACACGCAGGCAGCCCAACCTTTTATTAGAACAACTTTGTCTATGGACCTAGGTGAGGTTTCAGAGTACAAGTCAGGCTTTTGTAAAGCTTTTTTGCATTTACAGTATGGTGAAGTGATGACGATTGTAAACTAGCAATTTCAACTTGATTATTTTGTTTTTGTAGACTTGAGATGCTACAGCAGATTGCCAACAGGGTCCAGCGGGACTGCGTTAATGGAGAGGACAAGCTAGCGTTAGCTAGAACAGCTCTGCAGTCTGTAAGTATCGTGCAAGCACTATATGATTTTATTTAATTTATGACAAACTAGCATTGACTATGCATGCTTTGTTGTTAGTCATTGTCTGTTTCTTCTGCTAAGGATGCAAAGCGCCTTGAGTCTGGTATTCAGTTCCTGAATGAGGCTGAGGTTGCTGGGTACCTTTTGGAATGTGAGAATATTCTCAGACAGCAAGTGGTGGACATCCAAATTCTTCTGGATGGGAAATTCCCTTTTGCGGATCAACTGGTCCAAAGGTACAAAGAAGATTCTCTTGCAAAAATAGGACGCTGAATTTGAAACAATAATTGAATATTCTCACATACTTAGGCACCTCGTTTTGTTCTTCTTATTTAACCACAGGGTATCAAAACTCCGGGATGACCTTCTAGCCTTGAGAACTGAGTGTTCTTCTGTGTACAATAAAGGTCGCACCTTGACCACTGAGCAAACCAAGATGATGATCTCAGGCATCACTCAAAGCCTAAACTCGGGTTTCTCCCAAAACATAAATCCTGGTCTGACACCAGCCCTCACCCCTGCACTCACCCCAGGGGGACTGGTCACCCCTGGATCTACTTACACCTCTAGCCTTACACCATGCCTCACTCCGACCTTGACCCCAGCCTTGACACCTGGTCTGCAGCCTGCTTCAGTCCCGGCCTACATGGGGAGTGTTGGGGGCATAGACCCAGGGTCCCTCAAGCATCTGAAACAAATGCAGATCCGCAAGCCCCTAATGAAATCCTCACTGGCAGACCCCAACATGACAGAGGAGGAAGTCAACTTGAATTTTGTTCAGGACCTATTGAATTGGATGGAGGAGATGCAGGTGAGCAATCAGTGTTAGACTAGATCTAGAAACAGACTGTTGATATCATGCAGCTTGATTCTGCACATTCAAAATAATACTGAATATGTGAATATTTTTTTTTCTGTTTTGAAGGTGCAGCTGGATCGTGCAGAATGGGGATCTGATTTGCCAAGTGTGGAAACGCATTTAGAGAAGCACAAAAGTGTACATAGAGCCATTGAAGAATTTCAAATGAGTCTTAAAGATGCCAAACTTAGTGAGGTAAGTACTGTGCAGTTTCACTCAGTCTTGTTTTGTACATATAGCATGCATAATCTCAATGTAAACCTCAACAGGCTTACATCATCCATAACCTAAACGTCAATCTGAAATGCTGCAGTGGTCTACCCCACCCTCTACTCCCTAAAATGATTAGCTGCTCCTTGAGAAGAAACTGAAAATTTTTTTTTTCCTCAGATTCAGATGACCCAACCCCTAAAACTAGCTTATTCTGAAAAACTGAACAAATTAGAGAGCCAGTATGAGAAGCTACTGGTAAGTAATCTTTTGAGCTCAACATTTATAGTCTAACATTTTACGCGCTACAACACAGTAAATTTATTTATCTGCTATGTAACCTGACTCTTTGAATGTCTCCTCCTTCCAGAGCAGCTCCAGTGAGCGGCAAAGCCACCTGGAAAGTCTGCATGACTTTGTATCACGGGCTACCCAGGAACTTATCTGGCTAAACGAGAAAGAGGAAGAGGAGGTTGCCTTTGACTGGAGTGATCGCAACAACAACATCTCCAAGAAAAGAGACTATCATGCTGTAAGCCTTCTTAATATAAAGTGGATGTCTCGGTCTCGGTTTTGTTTCAGCAGCCTCTTCAACAACTGTTTAGCTTTAAGACATTTTAGCTGTACAAAAGGATCAAGTATTTTGATCATATCGTCTTGGCTGTATTACCACTGCATTAATTTGGTTAAAATTATCTCAGTGAAGTGATTTGTTCACTTTTTTGTGGTATTAATAGAAAAGTACTGCATACTCAGCACTGTGAGACAGAACATGGGACAGTGTGAGAGGAGGGCGTGATTGGTCCTTTGCCATGGTTGAATGTCAGGGATCCTCAGTCTGATGTCTCTCAACAGGATCTGATGAGGGAGCTGGATGAAAAAGAGGAGGTGATCAAGTCTGTGCAAGACAGGGCAGAAAGCCTCCTGCTCAAGCACCACCCAGCCAGGCTGACTATTGAAGTAAGCCCTGTTGATTCACTGATGTCTCTCTGCAGATATTAAGACAAATTGTTTGATTCCAATTCTTGGATTAACAATACTGTGCCTATCGCTGGCACTAGAGTAATATAATTTAATTTATATTTTTTTCAAAAGAATTTTAATGTCACATACTGTATGTAATGTTTCAGTGACTTGGAGCCTGCCATGGACACATTTAGCAGGAAAACCCACTAATATTGTTTTGTGTTTCTGTGTTGTTTCTCACCCAGGCATACAAAGCTGCCATGCAAACCCAGTGGAGCTGGATTTTACAGCTCTGCTCTTGTGTAGAACAGCATCTCAAAGAAAATACAGTCTATTTTGAGGTGAGTTACTGCCATCTTTTGATAAGTAAAGACATATTAGTCGCCAACGGCTTATTTCTCATTCTTGTGCCCTATACAGTTTTTCAGTGATGCCAAAGAGTCCATGGACTACCTTAAGAGCTTACAAGATGCCATTCAAAGAAAGTATAGCTGTGATCGAACAAGCAGCTTACACAAGCTAGAGGATCTCATTCAGGAGTCCATGGTAAGCTGTCAAAATAGAAGTGGTGGGAAATGCAACTACAAATGAAAAAGAAAACCCAAACCCAAACTTTTCTCTTGTTGTGGTATGTCCCTAGGATGAGAAAGAGCAGCTCCTTCAGTACTGTAGCACCGTAGCTGGGATAGTGGGCAGGGCCAAAACTATTGTTCAACTCAGGCCCAGGAATCCAGACAGCCCTGTGAGATCCTCTATCTCTGTCAAAGCCATCTGTGATTACCGTCAGATTGAGGTATTATTAGGCTCTCTTTGCCATGTTACACCACATCTAATTTCCCTTTGTTTCCTGTTAGAATAGTAAATATATGCTATGACCATATTGTAACCCCTTCAGATAACCATCTACAAGGATGATGAGTGTGTATTGGCCAGTAACTCTCACCGGGCCAAGTGGAAGGTAATCAACCCAGCAGGGAACGAGGCTATGGTTCCATCTGTCTGCTTCACCGTGCCTCCACCCAACAAGGAGGCTGGTGATACGGCTGGCAGGTGAGACTCTGGGATCCATTTTTCTGGATTTCGGTCACTTCTGGATCTGGTTTGGAAGTTCTCTACATTGTACTCTGAAATTCACTAAAATCAAACACTTTATTTATCCTTGAGTTTAAATGCATTTTGCAACATTGGCTGTATAAGCTGTGGTGACCTGACTTTGGAGGCATAAATCATTAATACTTTTTTCTTTGCCTGCAGAATTGAGCAGCTATACCAGAATGTTCTGGCACTGTGGCACCACTCCCATATCAACATGAAGAGTGTTGTGTCTTGGCACTATCTAATGGCTGATATAAGAGCCATCCGCAACTGGAACGTGGCCTCAGTATGTTTGATTTACTTTCTGTTTCTTTTTAGACTGTCACTGATCAATCACCCTTTACAACACCATGAAAAAGTAAACAGGAGTGAGGTGTTTTATTGTAATACGATGGCAATGTACTTTTAGAAGATGCCTTTAATCGTCTATCATCTATTTTGATGATCATAATAGGAAATAATGAATTTCATGTATTTCATTTGATCTCTGCAGATTAAGACCATGCTACCAGGTGAGCATCAGCAGGTCCTAGGCAACCTGCAGTCTCACTTTGATGACTTCCTGGAAGACAGTGAGGAGTCTGAGGAATTCACGGTAGCAGACTGTGCCCAGCTAGAGAGAGATGTCATTGCCTGCAAGGAGTACTACGAGGAGCTACTCAGATCAGCTGAGAGAGGCAAGGCTAAGCTACCCTTCCTGTCCCTACCAACAAGGAGCAGCTGGTGTACATTCAACACCACCCCTCGAGGAAAACCCATGGCTCGTTAAGCCTATTAAGCATAAAGTTAATGCCTTTTGGAACTATGCTTTTTTTACTGGATTAAGAACCACAGGTTTTGAGAAAGCAAACATTGGGATGGCCCCAACTGGTGTTATTACTTTAAGTATAAATAACATAACATAAATCTATTATTTAGGCATTTTCTTTGTAATTCTGCACTTAAACAATAATGCCACAGTTCCTACTTGGCCTTATACTGTGATGATGATGCCACCTAGAGGCACATTTGTGCAGTCTCAGTAAATGTGTGAGACATGTAGCATTGCTGCCAGAATATTTTCAAAAGAAAGTTCATTTTTGAATTGGCAATTGTTCCCTTTTTAACATATCATTTTCATCCATAATTGAGTTTTTTTTATGTATCTAGCAACTCAAACAACTGATATCCTCTGGTTTGGTTATTCTTACTTATTTTGTTTTGTGGTAAACAGAGGAACATGAGGAGTCAGTGTACAATCATTACATCTCAGAAGTACGCAACTTCCGAATGCATCTGGAAGCCCATGAAGAACACCTGATCAGACTAATCCGCACGCCACTTGACAGAGACGACCTAGAGCAGAGTCTTCAACGCATCACAGAGCATGAGGTAAACATTTGAGTGTCCAAAATATAATAACATTTTTAAGGATTTAATGGCATTGTTATTGTATTAAATTATTTCCACATACTAACGCCTTGCAGAAGAAGAGAGCAGAGCTGAACAAACTTAAGGAGGACCTTGAGGTCATGAAGGAGAAGTGTGAAATGTTCCTCAGACAGGCTGCAGCTTCTCTGTCTGTGCCAACCCTTTCCTCTGAGCTCAGTGTCCTCATTCAGAGCATGAGCCAAGTCTACTCAATGTCTTCCATCTACATGGACAAGTAAGATTGCCCCGAGTCTGACGTTCCCTCTGCTGTCAATAATTGATCCTGCTGGCACAGCCAAAACATTATTAGATATTTGCAACTGGAGAAGTAGCTTATCTGAAGTCATGTTTTCTCTTTTGCACAGATTGAAAACAGTGAGCTTAGTGGTGCAGCACAGCCAGGGTGTAGAGGCACTAGTTAAAGCCTACGAGTCCAAACTCTATGAGGAAGACGCTATGAATTCTGACCTGAAGTCCATCGAAACAGTCATTTCCACACTGAAGGTAAATACACGTTTAGGAATCAATACCTCACCAATGTTTTGATGCAAGTCTCAAGATTCTGGGTACTAAATCCACAGGGAGCAAAGTTTTTCCCTGATCTGTGTTTGTTCATTAATTTCTGAAGACTTTTTACTTCTTTTGATCATAGCAATGGCGGACAGAAATTGATGAAGAGCAAGAGGTATTCCATGACATGGAGGATGAGCTGCAGAAAGCACGAGCCATCAGTGATCGCATGTTTAAAGCCCACAACGAGCGTGACTTTGACCTAGACTGGCACAAGGAGAAAGCTGATCAACTGAGCGAGAGATGGCATAATGTTCACGGCCAGATAGACAGCAGGTTTGTGTTTTTGATCACAAGGATTTCCCCCCCCCCCCATGTGCAATAAGGACTTAAATGACAAAAGCAGTTCTGTAGCAACGTTATCACTGTAAGTGTGACTATTACTCACTGAGGTTATGAATTCAATTTCAGGCTTCGGGACCTGGAAGGTATCAGCAAATCTCTAAAATACTACAAAGACTCTTACAGTTGTCTTGATGAGTGGGTTAGAGAAATGGAAGCAGCACAGCTAAAGGCCCAAGAAAACAAACCTGAAGACAGCAAGGCTCTCGCTGAGCT
>OOFE01013004.1:0-20161 GCA_900323365.1 Monocentris japonica | reverse complement strand
GCTCTCGCTGAGCTGCTAAACCAACAGAAGGTAGGACAAGAGGAGACTTATTTAGTTTGAGATATAAAGTATCATTTGTGAATATATTTAGATTTAATATTAAATATATATATATTTTTTATGTTTTTCAGGTCCTTGTTGCTGAAATTGAGCAAAAACAGAGCAGAATTGATGAGTGTCAAAAGTACTCAGAGCAATACTCATCTGCCATTAAAGTAAGCAGATTTCAACATGTATTTGAAATAATCCATTAAAAAATTCATTTCATTTAAAAAAACAACAACAGCGCCTCCAGGATTTTGCAGAATTGTTTATGGTGATTACCACCATCAAATTACAATGATTTGCTTGTGAAGAGTAATGATTATACTGCTTATTTTGATGATCTATGAAAGTAGCAGTTGACAACAATTTGAAAAGAAAAACAACCTGTAGTTGTAAAAGTGCTAATTCCTGGATAGACTGTTCAAGTACGAAACTTACCTCCTGATAATCACTATACATAAATCTTGATTCAGGATTATGAGCTTCAGCTGATGACCTATAGAGCAATGGTTGACTCCCAACACAAATCTCCACTCAAGAAACGGAGGATGCTGAGCTCTTCTGATGCCATCCAGCAGGAGGTGAAACTCTTATGTAAAATGTAGTAGAGTTGGAAATCATCTTTGTATGTGCTCTGCATACTAAATGAAGTATTTTTTGTTTCATTTCAACACAGTTTATGGATCTTCGAACCCGCTACACTGCTCTTGTAACTCTTATGACACAGTATGTGAAGTTTGCCAGTGAAACACTGAAGAGAACTGAAGATGAGGAGGTGAGGGATTCATATTTTTATTAAAACTCCTTGGTCAGATGGCATTCTGCATACAGCATGAGCAACGTATTTTAGATTTTTGTTGGGTCCTGTTCTTGGGTTTTTATGTGGGTACCTATTTTATGTGGTAAATTTTGCTTGATGTTCTGTTCTTATTTTGGCATGCTTTTTATATTTCCTCATGTTCTGCATCAACATATTTTACCTTGCCAGTAAGAAGTCACACATTGTAAGATAATGTTAATAGAATGCTTACTTAAATTCCTATACCACTTACATTTCTTTTGGTTTTTTATTGGTGAGGGTGGATCACATGAGACACTTCCAGTAACATTATGTCAAATAAAACTTCAATTTTAAAGGGAGCTAGAGTATGAAAAATGTCAAAGAAAAGTAAAAAAGGAATGAAAATAAAATAAAATAATTTTCAGTACTTCCCCAACTAATGCCTTTCACTTACTAGCTACAAGTCTATGATACAAGCCTTCCCCCAAAACTGTATTTCAGTCACATTGAACAGAGATTAGTTTTCCCTTTAAGGTCATGACTTCCACCAAGGGTCATATTTTTCTCATTAATATTGATAATCAATTCATCATGAATATGGATATTTGCTTCTTTTGCTTAGAAGAAGTAAAATCAAGAAAAATGGTGTCTGTATGCAAGTATCTTATTATTGTTGGTGATGGTGATTTGCTGGGAGGAGGAGGAGCTTTCTTCTTTCTTTGACAGAAATACTATCTCTTGTTTGCATTTCTGTGGGGAAATTAAGTCTCTCCAGGATTTTGTGGAGTCCTTCATGATTATGGTGGTTGAGTGGTTTGCTCAGGCCATTTATTTGTGTAAAAATTCTGATTTGTAAAAATAATGTCATTTTTCAAGGGGTTCTGTACAGTTAAAAAAGGTGGCCGTTCAATATTTAAACCCCTTGCAATATTTCTGCGGAAGTGTTCAATAAAAAACCTTGAAGCCGCAAAATTGCAAATTCTTGGAGAGACTATATGATGCGGCACTCTGGTGAAGGGAAAATATTAGTACAATTCATTTTCTCTCACATGTTCTAATTAAACATGAGAGTAGTGGATAACTTATTTTTTGCATTATAGAACAGAAGGGCTTTTGAAAGCGCAGAGTATGCAAACAGGACAGAGAGCATGGAGCTACAAAAGGCTGCAGGGGAACTAGAGATTAGTCAACTTCAACAAAGGGTACATGAACTGGAGGCTGTTGTGGCTGCAAGACAAGCACAGCTGGTAAAGCTGGAAGGAGAAGTAGAAAAACAGCAGAGGACCATTGATGATCTATTCCTTCAAAAATCAAAGGTTGAGCATGACATTCATCAGTATTACAACAAACTAGAATTAGCAGTGAAAGACAAAGCTGCCATTGAGCAGGAATTAAGTCACACATGACACTTAATTCAGCAATCAGAAGCTAAGTGGTCCTCCCTGGAGGACACAGAGGAGAGCTGCTTGGCCCACAGGAAAGTAGAAGACCACTTGATGAGGAAAGATAATGATGCCCAAGATCTTAAGAAGCAAACTCATACACTTCAGAGAGAACTCAAGGTTAAGGAGGGTACTGAGGCAGAGTTTCTAAGCCAAGTCCACACTATAGAAATTGATCTGGCCCAGCAGCTTTTGGCATTTGACTTAAGGGCAGTCCACAGTGAGTCACAGTCAACTGCAGTTAGAAAAAGCAACAGTGTGGAGGTGCATGTCCTGCAGCACAAACTAGAGGAACTAACCACTGTCAAGAAAAGAGCTGAAACGGCTGAGGGGAAAGCACAGAGTTTTAAAGAGCTACTGGAGGCCAGCAATAAAAGATTGAAGAAACTTCAGGTGGACATGGACATGGAATCCGGAAGGAGCAGCATGAGACTAAAATCAGAGGTGCTCAGACAGGAAACATTGGACATGAAGAAATCCATCAATGAACTTCAAGAGCAAATCAAATCTCTTCAGAAGATTAAGTCTTCATTAGAACAGAAAACTATGTTCCACGACACTGAAGTTGAAGGCCTTAAAGAGCAGTTGAAGATAACCCAAGAAAAACTACTTAAGAAGAGCTCCATGGAGCAGGAAAGTAGTCACAGGATGCACAGCATAGAGGAAGAGTTATCTTCCAAACAGGCAGAAATAGATCAGCTGAAATTCAAATACGATGAGCTGACAAGAATTAATGTGTTATTGGACAGTGATATTAGGGGTCTTCAGATCAATACTGAGTCATTGGACCAATACAAATCATTCTCTGGGCAAAAGATTAAGTCTTTAAAAAGTGAGATAGAGAGTTGGAAACAGCAGCTTCAAAAGGCTAATGACGAAAATGCATTCAAGAAGAGATCTGAGCAAGATCTCGAAATTGCAAATTTCTCAACTTGAAGAAGACAAAGTTAAACTTAAATCAAACAGTGTTCATCTAGAAAATCTTAGCAATGAATGCTCACAGGAGTCAACTAAGTTTAAACAGATGTTGAGAGAGAGTGAGCAGAAACTGAGAATAAAGGAAAAGGAAGCAACATCCCTCAATGAACAGATTCTGTCCTACATGAAAGAGGTCAAAAGTCTTCTGGAAAAGTTTTTGAAGATGGAGATTATGATGAGGACTGAAAACAGGAAGACAAATGAACTGGAGGTAATAAGTGAAACCAATTATCAGTGTGACAAAGACAACAAGGCTGCTAAACTGAAGATTGTGTCCTCATATGAAGGTGCAAAACACAAGCTAGAGGATGAGGTTGTCAAAATGAAAGTGTCCTCAGAGGTATGAATGAATTTAATTCAATATTATTGAAATGAATATTAACAAATACATTTCAATTTAACACCTACATTAATTACACATTATTATTCAACATTGATTAAAGTTATTATTACAGTTAACTGTTAACACTATGAGTTCAGTTGTCTTCCAAAATCATTCTTTATTTAAAGGTTATTCCAATGTCATATCTACAGATGGCAACATTGGAGGAATACTAAAAATACTAGAAGAACTGAAAAAAGTAAAACAAGACAAAATGGACGTTATTCACAGTCAAGGCCTTCAACAGGGTCAAGCAATGAATAAAACTTTGAACAGCTCCACTCCTCATACTACCACTCTCCAACAAAAAGACATACAGAATGTGACTTGTAAGGTCCAGGTCAAAAATGATGACTCTATGACCATGACAACCCATGATTACATGTCTTTGAGTGAACCAACAGAGAGAAAACCAAATGAAATATATAGCATCACTAACACAGGATCCTCTCAGTCCAAAGACATGCCAGCCACTGTATCTCAATGTGCAAACACACTGAAAGAGAGTACAACAGAGAGTGAGGGAAAACAGAGTGTGTTACATTCCACTTGGACCTCACTAAAGCTCCCAGGCCTAAGAGGCAGTATAAGTATTCAAAAGTTAATCAAAATCAAGCTGTTAGATGAAGAAATTTTGCAGAAATTAGAACTGGGCCTTACCACGGTGGAAGAGGTGCAAGCATCCCTCGCTCAGTTCATCAGCAAACCAATTGCTATTGCTGGAGTGTACATGGAGTCAAGTAAGAAAAAGATATCCTTCTTAGAAGCTGCTGAGAAAGGCAAAGAATTATGCCATTGAGTTTCTGGAGGCTCAGGCCGCAACAGGCAGCATTGTGGATCTTGCCACAGGAAAAACACACTCAGTTCTAGATGGTCTAAAGAGAGGTATCCTACAGCCAGACCTAAGAGACAAACTGATGGAAGCTGAGAAAGCAGTTAGTGGATACATCCATGGTGGCAGAAAGCTGTCTGTGTTTCAGGCAATGGAGGAAAAGATTCTGGATAGATGCAAAGGGAAGAAGATCCTTGAAGCCCAGATAGCCACTGGAGGAGTAACCAACCCCGAGATTGGTGTTAGAGTGCCAGCTAACATTGCTTTTGATCAGGGTCTTTTAAACAAAGCCACCCTACAGAGTCTTTATGATCCAGTCAGTAACGCCAAAGGCTTTCACAACCCTTACACGGGACAGAAGGCATATTACAGTGAAATGCTGAAGACATGTCTTTATGACACTGATGGTGGTGTCTTTCTTCTTCCATTTGGTGACAGACATCTATCTAGTAACTCTCCCAGGAGCTCTCATAGAATATCTGTTGTCAGCAGCAGCTGCAAAATGGAAATGTCAGCATATGAAGCATACAAGGGGAAGTGCATTGACAAGAGGACCTATCTGTTTCTATCACAACAGGACAGTGAATGGCAGGAAAGGACAATTGTTGATGTCAATGGAAGCCCACTTCACATCATTGCTGACCTCAAAAGTGGACGTCAGCTTTGTATTGAGGCTGCTCTAAATCAGAGGTTTCTTGAGATGACAGAGTTTGTGAGCTATCGCAGTGGGCTCCTCAGTATCTATGAGCTTGCAGACCTCATATTTTCAAGAATGGTTGTTGTTGAGGATGTTAACAGCCCTATCGCTGGTCTCTGGGATGTCACACAAAGGAAGCGTCTGTCAGTCCTTCAAGCTCTTCAGCAGAGCCTTATTGACAGAGTCACTGCCCTAAAGCTGTTGGAGGCCCAGGCTTGCACTGGAGGCATCTGCGATCCCTCTTCTGGAGAGAAAGCTACAGTCACAGAGGCTGTAAGAAGAGGGCTTTTGGATGAGTCATTTGCTCACCAGCTCCAACCGTATGAGCAGGCCTATCATGGTGTCATTCAACCAAAGACAGCAAAGACCTTATCTGTTGCTCAGGCTGTTCAGGAAAATCTCTTCCCAAAGGATTTAGGTCTTCGTTGCCTTCAGTTCCAGCTCCTGACTGGAGGATTGATAAAGCCTGAGACTCATGATAGAATCTCACTTGAGGAAGTCATTCAGAGCGGTCTTGTTGACAAAGTTACTGCCTCTGTACTGAAAGATGAAAAGTCATACACCAAAAACCTCACTTGTCCAAAGACCAAGAGAAAAATCTCGTTCAAAGACGCACTTGAAAGAAGCGTCTACGACTGCCACACTGGGTTACGGCTACTGGAGGCTACAAAAACCTTTGGCGTTGGAGCCAAGTCAACATTCCAGTATGTTTGGACTTGACCAGGCAAAGAAACTTATTCATAAGCAAAGAAATGTTTGCTTTGTTTTTGTATTTGGCTGATTAGAGGGAACTGGGAGCACATCAGGTATTCTTTACCTGTGTAGTAACGTGGATGTTCTGTTTGTGTGTGTGTTTAAAATGCAGTAATACACATTGATACCATTGATATAATGGTATTGTCTAAGGCACTTCCTCACAACAAACCATGACATCACTTTCAATATAAAAAGAGGGGATTGATTTAAATAAAAAATGTGGGGCAGTTATGTTTTGTATGAAAATGCAATTTCATTCACAGACATTTCACATCATTAAATAAACATATTTAACATACAATTATGCAATTGATATATGGTCCTTGAGAGCAGGGGTTCCTGGTCCGATTCTGAAGAGGTCAGATGTGTAATTTGGCAATAGACCTACCTTTTGGGGTTCTCTAATATGTAATATCTTTAATTCAGTGTTCTGTGTTAAATTCTGAAATTAACAATCGCGGCAAATCCATCTGTTCAAATTCTAGAGATCTGTTGATGAGGAGAAGAAAGAGCATGGTGATAAAGTTAGCAAACTATTGCACTGGATGTCCAATGTGAAACAGAGCCTGAACAATGATGGCAAAGCTCTGAAAGATGGTAACGCCAACACAGAAGCCTCTAATAAGCCCCAGGTAAATACTGTGTGTGACTGTTGGTTTTTGTGTTTTTGGTATGTCCTGTGTTATAAATTGCCCCCAGATTTGTTTGTGCATAAGATAATACATTATTATGGCTTAATGCTCAAGAATACACTTTTTTAATCATTCAAAATATTGCCGCATCCTCTGTCAATGTGTATGTGTGATTTCTAATAAAAACAATAATGTCTACTTTCTCATTTATTTACTAAACAGAAGTTAGACTATACGTTCTAGTTATGATTACTTTATTGATGCCCCTGACAACTTTGCTTATGGGGCCATAAGCATGATTTCATGATATACTAGAAATTTCCATTACCTCCAAATGTATCAGTTGCACAAGCACTCATTTCAAAACAACCTCACAACCTCATTTCAGGCCAGAAAAATATATGTGAGCTGGCTATATCCACCCCATAGGCTATTGAAATATCAAAAGGCAGTCCAGATTTTTGTCCATGGAAACGTGCAAAATCTGTTCTGTAAATCATTTTGGATAAATGCCTGTATTGCTTTGCATCATATACTGTTTTATTATTTTTATCGGCTATTTAATATCATGCCCAGGGACAGCACTTGAAAACTAGCCAGATGGCTAACACTGGCACATTTAGAGTAATATTGATTAATGTGCTTTGTCCCTGTAAAAATAAAACATGAAATAAAATAAAATAAATACAATGCATTCACCAAATGGCATGCGTTAATATCTCTTAATACCCAATAGCCCAGCTACTGTAAACTCCCCTTGCCTTGTCTTGTTACCATACAAATCTGAGTTAATACCTAAATTAATTTATTAACTATTATTAACTAATTAACTAATTTAAAACTATTTCAATTGTGAAACAGGATTTTTACAATAGTATTGGTGTTATCTATCTATCTGTCTATCTGTCTATTTGTCTGTCTGTCTTCACTAGGTAGTAGTAGTAGTAGTAGTCAGTTTACTGTATTTATATATTAATTGTTCATATTCCAGGTGTCAATGGAGGAGATGGTAACTAAGAAGGAACAAATTGCAGAAGCACTGAGGGCCACACAGATGATGCTGAATAAACACAGTGACAAGTAAGTCACAGCCATTAGGCTACAACTTTGTCCACTGTTAAATGCTACAGCCTCATACTTTGTGTCTTGTCTTGTAGAATGACAGAGGAGGAAAGGGAGAAGGCCCAGGAGCAGCTGACGACACTCAGTCAGGCCTACAGTGATCTCTCCCAACATTGTGCAGATCAAACGCCCTCTGCAGAGCAGGTCGGATACTGGGCTGGCTCTTCCATAGGGTGGATTGTGTTTGTGCCTTACAGTGTGGTAAAAAAGAACAACTGCCACCTAATGTTCTATTGCATGACTAACCTTTTCCCTCTATCTTATTTCTAGCACGGTGTGAGAGGTTTTCTCTTGTGTCACTCTGTATTCCATTTATAATAGTGGATCACTATGGACTGAAAGAACAGTTTTTAGAAAACAATAGATTTTGACCAATGAAACCCAGAAAACCTGAGTATGCTGTAAACATGCTGCGTGCCTATGCCATCCATTCTGACATTTCACGGTCATCATTGAAGCCATGTGCTTGAATTCTCTTACAGTTCAACAAACATACATAACACTCTTTATGTGATGTGTCTAACTTACCCTCTTTTTTGCAAGATGCTGGATATTGCATTCACAGATGCATGTTAGCTTTTAATGTATTGTCCCTCATTCTGCTGTTACAACCCTGATGCAGTCTTGCACTTGCATACATGATCTCATAACACACACATGTTTGTCTGTTGGTGAGTATAAGTTTTGCTTTGCTTTTGAATACCGTTGAATTTGAATTTCACATTCAATTTTCACACAAAGATAACACAGTTTTTCATATTGAAATGCTGTCTGCAGTCAATTCCCTAATTTGTCATATGTTCTTTTTCCATAGGATTTTAAAACTGATGGCGCTCATGAGCTCGGGAATGGAGCCGTGCACTCTGTTCAGAGTGGCCTGATTGATCAGATGACTTGGGTCACTCTCCCAGAGGCCCAGCCTATAAGCTCTGGCCTCTCCCAGTCTGAGCTCCATGTGTGTCTGGACTTTGATGATGCTCTCAAACAAGATGTTATTGATAAGTCAGCACTGAACCAATTGCAAGAGCTGACTGAAGCAAGCAAGTGCATACAGAGTCCATATTTCTCTTCTGTGCCCCTCTCTGAAATAGCAGCAGTCAGGGAAAGGGGCATCTCTGAGCATCTGGTCATCAAGGTGATAGACACCCAACAAGTCAGTGATGGATTGAAGGTGTGCTATACAGGGGATGCACTAACTGTGGAGAGAGCATTTCAGTGTGGTTTGATTCCTGCTTCTGTCTATATAAAGGTTCTTCAGAGGCAGAAGACTTGTCAGGATTTGACTTACCTAAACAATGCTGAAAACGTGTCACTCATAGAGCTTGTGCAGAGTGGTGCACCTTGTGAGGAGAATGCACTGATATTAAAGGGCCTAAATAGAAACATATCACTGACATCAGGGAGGGATATGAGGGCTTTTTGTGATGGTTTAATTGATCGGGAGACCATGTTAAGGCTGTTAGCTGCTCAGACAGTTGTAGGTGGGACTTCTACCCCCAAAACAGGCCAAAACTTTATTGTCGAGGATGCTCTGTCAGGAGACCTGATAGATAAGGATACTCAAAGTGCAATTCTGAGTCCACAGATCCAAATGAGCAGCACTGTGAACCTCCAAAATGGTGAGAGGCTCATGGTGGATGAAGCTGTTCAGTGTGATTTGATAAGCTGTAGCAGTACACTCATAGTGCTTGGAAAACAGAGGGAGTTTATGGGACTCATATTGCCTCACTCTGGGGAAATCCTAACTGTATCCACCTTGTTGCAACATGAAATCATCACCAATGAGTTTACCAGCAAACTGCTCAGCAACCGACAAAAGATAGCAGCATTTTACCTACCAGAAAATTCAGAAGTAGTAGAAATCACTTCTGCCATTCAAAATGGTTTGATTGATATTCATACAGCAGAGGTGTTGAAATCTATAGAATTGCCTGATGTGTTTCCTGATGTTGATCAGCTCAGTGCAAAGTTTTCATCTTGGCTTATGTTTAAAGAGCTTACACTTGATGGATGCCATCATGCCACAGATGGTTTTGAGGTTGGGGATAGGAATATTAACAGCCCATCTCCCACAGAGGCAAGGCAATTATTCATCTCCTACCTCATGATGAACAGTTACAAAGACCCAAAGTCAGGACAGCGGCTGTTAATACTTGATAGACAGTTGTCTAAAATGGCTAAAGTTTTCATTGAAGATTCAATCTTTTTTGAAAACGTGGAACAAAATTTGACTTCTCTCACTTCAAATGCTGGTGATATTTCAGAACAGGTAGATTTAGAAATACCATTGAAAAGTGATAAAGACAAAGTAATTCTGTTGCACATAAATGAGGAAACACATGAATTAATGAAAAACAAGCAAGAATTTGAGTCTCAGGATTTTGGTCCTTGGGAAAATGAGGTTATTTCTCATGATAATGTCTATGCTAATGACAAGGTGCCAAAACAAGATTCTGTAGATGATGACTTTGCTAGGGACACCACACAGCCCGATGCAACAGAGAAAGCTTTGTTTCAAAAGAACACAACTTGCACAGACTCTGCTGACTTGGAAAAATGTTTAAGTACTGCAGGAAATGGTTTAGATATTGAAGTCAGAGAGGCTGTTTGTGGAGGTCTGGATATTCCAACCAGTCCAGATAACTCAATCCTTCCCACTTCATGGTCTTTGAATAGCACAAATGTTGGCTCACCCTCAAGGGAATTTGACTTCAAAAGTCCTACATTGGCAGTAAATTCTTGTCATCTAACACAAACACACGTAAATCCTGATTCACTCTGCGGTGTATCAAGAAGTACAGATGACATGGCCACAGTGTTTTCATGCTCTGAAGACTTGTGTGAGGGAGAAAATGAGCGAGACTATGCTACTCATCTTCTGAAAGCCCAAGTGGAGGAGGGGGGCATTTTGGATGTCACCTCTGGGAGGCGCTATGACCTAGAGGCAGCTCTCAATAAGGGCCTTGTTGATGAGAAGACAGTATTGGAGCTGCTTGCTCTGCAGCTGAATGAAAAAATAGGTGTCGTAGGGGATGAGGAAGTCACTGTGTCTATCCTTAAACACTCAGTGTTAAATGGATCCATATCCTCAAATGTTGCTGTGCATATTATGGAACAGCAGAGCCTCTTGGCTGGTGTATATGACTCAAGGTCTGGTTGCACCATTAGTATCAGTGAGGCATTGCAGACTGGATTAGTTAGTGATGGATTTGTTGATAAGATCCTTAACTCAGACCCAATGTCCAAAGCTACAATTTACCCTGAAGAAAAGTGCTTCTCTGATGACGAAAATCTGGGATTCATCAATATCAATGAGGCTGGGAACACATTTGAGCAGCAAACTGAGCAGAAGGTTGCTGCCTTGGTGCTTGATCTCACCGATGAGCAGTTTGATAAGAAAGGGATTGAGAGTGAGAATGGACATGCAGTGGTAGATTGGAAAGCAGGGGGAAATGTGGAAGAGATGAGTAATGATCTACATCCTTTACCTCCCTCATTCATTAGTCATGGGCTTGCCTGCATTCAGATGATCTCACCCATTTCAGGGAATCAGGTTACTGAAGAGTGTGGTATTCAACAGACTGACGGAGCATCTTCACTGACTGAAGATTGTGACACACAGCTCTTGAATAATAGCCAGCTGACAGATAAGGCCAATGAATCTGGTACTATCATCCAAAATGCTGTTCCACCAAGCCAATCACATTCACCTGGTCTGAGTGATGGAACACATGATGGCAATACTCAGCCAGAAAGCCAGACTGAGTATGTCACGTCTACTGATCAGTCTTGTAAAGCAGCCAGATTACCTGAATATCATCCCCAAGAGGGAAATCAGACTGTTAGTTATTTTCAGAGTGACTCAGGAGGCATGTCCTCATCATGCAGTGATGTGTTGTCTGAGGAAAGTAGAATTGAGAATGTGCTAAGCACTGTTCAGTCATCTTTGGTCAGTGACAGTATAGATTACTCATCACCCAGGGGTTTGTTGGAAAATAATGCTGTCTCAGTTTCTCGTTGTAATGGTAACTATGTGAAAAGCATCACAGAAGATGGCAGTGAAACTACATTACCTCAGCAGCCATTACTCCAATCAGAAGGGGATTTCAGTATTGACACAGAGCCTGAATCCTCTCAAAATGGCCAGAGTATACTCATCTGTGAGAGAACCACTCTACAACAATTGAACCACTCTTCTCAATCACCTGCTGTTGCTTCCAGTGCAATCAATATCAAATCAAACACTGTCAATCATAGCAGCTGTAATATAGAATATTCAGAGCATTTCAATCCAGCTCCCATCAGAGTTACTCCAGAGCCAATTGTGACTAATAACAATTTGTCAGGTTCGAAGGACAGTGCTGCAGATGAGGTTGAATCAATCAGAGAGATTTCCCCAGAGAGACAACCTCGGGTCATTTTCAAAGTCACCAATGATGTTGAGCAGATATCTATGTCTAGAAACACACTGGCAGTAGAAACAAGTGTGAGTAAACACAGTGCAAGTATTGTTAAAAGGGTCTCTACTTTAAATGCAGCATCAGCATCAGACATGGATTCGGGGGAGTCTGCAAACGAAATGGGAATAGGTTTAGGATTAGATATTCTACCAGATGGAAATATATTAGATGTATGTGCCTCTGTTGAGAATCCCCAGGTAGTTACTGATGTTCTATCACACTACTCCATAGCATCTGATAATGCCTCTCCACCTGCATCAGTGGTTTCTAATGCTGCAAGGACTGGTCCAGATGAGCAGGGGAAAATGAGTGTAGAAGAGGCAAATGTTGATGACTTGCAAAAGGCAGAAACTCAAGACATCACTATGGTCCAGAATATTTCACAGACCTCAGACAGAAGCAGTTGTGATGAGAGAGACACAGCCCATGGACTTATGGAGAGCAGTCGACCAGACCTTCTCATGGATTTGCTGAAGCAAGATGCCCTCAGTTCAAACAGCAAAGTAATGGGAAACCAAGCTGTGGTACCCCAGGATGGAATGACATTAGACCAGTCTGATGTAGCAAACATCCAATTGCAACTCCTGCAGGTTCTTAAGACTGTATCCTCAAACCAAGATCCTTCAGTTCTTCAGGGTGTGATGGAGACCCTGAGCAGTGCTATGGGGGTTGGTTCCCAGGAGGACAGACGCCACACCCTGGAGAGCATCAAGGAGGAGAGCTCAGAGGAGGAGGGTGAGGGGTCAACAGAAGATGATCTCTGTGTCTGTCACTCTACTAAAATCAGTCAGCAACCATCTACTCAGACCAACTCAGATATCTGCAAAGCTGAGGATGTCAATAACATGGTAATTCTTTTGTTTTTACAGCTAAGCATAACCACCCACCCACCCACACACCTTAGTTTTTGACATTGCATCATCTATACCATACTATATAATTCTATTTATGCATTTCCTACAGCCGTACTCCATCCAGGATTATTTGGAGTGTATTGGACGACTACAGGATCATGCCGATGTTTTAGATGATGTGAGAAATGATCTTTTAATCCAGGCACCCATGACCAACAACATGGAGGAATTACATATTCAGCTTGAGGAATGTCAGGTTAGAAATTATGTGACAATCGAAAGCATTAATGTTCACTGACCATTATCATATGTGCTCAATTTTAACATTTCTTTTATATATGTACATATATGCAGTACTTCCTAACTAAATGTGCTCTTTTTACAGTCACTGGAATCCCAACTTTCTAGAATGGCTGGTGTTTTTACAGCAGATCTGGAGAAAGCCAATCAGCTCTTAAACTCTGTTAATGAGAACATTCCCACACAAATCCGCCAAGATTTGGCTTCAGCATTTCTAGATTTGAAGCCACATTTTACTGCTATTTACCAAATGTCTGTAGAAAGGAATCACTCTCTAATTCAGGCAATGGAAACCGGAAAGGTCGGTGTTGATTTGTATTGGTTAACATTTAGAACATATTGATGTGACTGTTGCATCAGCATTATTAACTATTTTCTATGTAATTGTAGGTACATTTGGAGTCTACATACCAGAAATATCTCAATGATCTTAATAAATTAGCTGGCTGCATCCAAAACAACTCTGAAATGTGGGACATGGATTTGCTGAATGCATGCGATCTGGACACACTGAAACATATGATTCAGCAGAACAAGGTATCCTATAGGTCCAACTGAAGTAAAAACATTTTAGATTTAGAATTAATTCAAATCCCATTAGTTAGAGGAGCTTTCTGACTCCATGACTCCATGATATTTTCTGTTATTCCAGGACATGGAGAGCAATCTACTAAAAGGAGCCCGGCTCAAGTTAGAGGATGTAGCATTTGATATCCAGTACTTTATATCTGAGCACACCCAGTTTTTGAGCCCAGCTCAGAGCAGACACCTCCTCAAGTTACTGAGCACCACTCAGCGGGCATTCAGGGAACAGACAGAGAGGGTGGTTACCCAGCAGCAAATCCTGGACCGCCTCCTGGACACCAGGGACAGGGAAAGTCAGCAGAAGGTCTGCATGTGGATGTGATGTGAAATACCATAGATGTTTCCTTAAATAAACCCAACCATAGAAATATGTTTTGTTTGCTAAATGGAAATTTAAGTGAAGAATTTTATGCTCATAATGCATGTAGAATGTGTAAGCCATGTATACAATATATGATTTACTTGGATTTGCATTAATTCATATACCAAATATATATTGGAATTATCCATCTGAACCTCAGATTTCTGAACAAATGGATGAATGAGCATAGAGAACTAAATATTTGGCAATCAAAAATAATATTCCATTTATTATGTGCAAATGCTGGAATTCTGTGCTGTTGTATGTGGATTTAAACTGAAAATTACAATTTATTGGACAAATATTCACATTTGGAACAAGCCCCAATATTTCAATATATTTCTGTCCTTGGAATGTTTCACTAGTTTGAGTGACTTCCATTCCCAGGGTTCAGATTTTGTTAAGGAATAATGACAGTATTGCATGCTTGATCACTGCTACAGATTAACCTTTCTACTGCTTGTGTTCTGCAGGCCTCAAGACATCAATGAACAATTAACAGTGGACAAAATGCACCTTCTCTCTTGGAACGCTTTTACCCACAACATAAGCACTAACACACGTGGCATAATGCTTATTACATGTCATGAGACCAATGTGGTGAATGGCTAGCATGTTTACAGCATACTAGGTCCACTGTATTTGTACTTTAAAGGGAAATCTATTCTAAAAGAGAATTTTCATGTTACTTCTATGTGATCCAGTCCACAGTCAGCCTCTAATTGAATGTTAATGGATCTTCTTCAAGTTTTGTCTCTAGCTGACATCTCAGATTGGAGCTTTGCTTCTCTGGTTTTGAACTCTTTTATAGAGATGTTAATAGTCAATTATTGACTGAGCTGTCAATGAGTAGGAGTAACACTATGTAAATTCTGTTTTACGGTTGAATTTTTTTCATTGATTTTACTGTGAGTTTGTTCTTGAGTGGCTTATTGTCATTGTTTGGTGTGATATTAACTTGCTTTTTAATTGTGCTTTTTCTTGTACAGTGTGTGGTGGAGAAACACAAGGAGTTCTCAAACAAGTTGGAGGAATTATGTGATAATCTTACCCTGACAGAAAACCGCCTGTTTGGTCATCAGCAACAGGCTGAAAATGCAGAGAGTGTTAGAGACCTGCAGCAGTACCAGCAAGAGCATCAGGTGTGATATACTGTAGACTAGTTTGCTTTGACATTCTAGACACAAATATCACTCTTTTTAAGAAAAATGTGTCCAAATACGTTTCCATGACTTAAGTTAAGAGCTGTTTTATTCCACGACCTGAATATTCATCTTGCTTTACGCCTGTCTGATCTCAAGGCTCTGCAGAAAGATGTGCTGACAAATGCCAGTGCCTTGAATGAGGTCATCACCAGCACTAAAAAGTTTCTGGAGGAGAACCGGAGCAAGCTGATGCCAGAACAAATCGCCATAATTGAGAACAAGTTAGAGGAGGCCAAGAGCAAAGCCAAGCTCATCAACCAACGGGCTGAGGAGTCCAGGAAAAACTTGGAGAATGTTGTTACCACAGCTATAAAACAGGAGAGTGAGAAGGTTAGAGTCCTTTTTACTTCTTTATATGTCCATAAAAACAATGCAATGCAGCATAATTTCTATCATAACAGTAATAGGGAAATTAACCAACTGCTGATATTATGTCATTGTATTGTATTGATTTCATCCATTATTCCCCATTTTTTAAATCTCTGCTCTGTCTGTTTAGGCGGCAGCTGTCGAACAGCTTGAAGAAAGTAAGAACAAAATTGAGGGCCTCCTGGACTGGATATCCAACATAGGGAATGAAAAAGAGACTGGTATTGAACAAACTGGCCATATAAGCAAAGAGAATGGAAACATGCCAGAGGAAACTTCAGCCAAGGTAGTGATAGGAGAGGATGACGATGCCAATGGAAACGCTCTACAAACCACTGAAAATGATTTTGTGAGAGAGACCAGTGGGAAGAACTCCTCATCCCTGGACCTTGATAAGCAGTATGACAGGGTCAAGGTATATTTTCTTTGGTGCATAAATGTTTATCGTTTCTTTGGAGAAACAGACTTAAGACGGTTTCAGAATATTCAATAGACATACTATGATATATTTTGGTTGCTGATTTTCTTTTTTTCCAAAGTGCACAAGCAACAACAAAAAAACCTCTAACCCTGTAATCTTTCCTTAAAATGGCCTTTAAATAATCGTTTGAAAAATGAATCAACAATGTTCAATTTGCCTAGGATGTTTAATATGGTCATGTGCATTTCACTCTTCCACTAGTCTTCCACTAGTCACCAATCCATGCACAATAAGTAGCTTAAGCAAATCTCTCAATGCAAAATGTAGATCTAACATTACATAATAAATTAAAGTATATATAAGTACATAGTTTAATTGTATCAAGCACTAAAAAAGTAATTAAAAGATGTAGAAGAGGAAATGAATCTCAGAGCCATTGCTTTTAGCAGTGGATACATTTTACTAATTTTGCATTTGCTTATGACCTTTTTACGAGCTGTTGATCATAAAATATTATTGTGGCATTCAATTAACATGTTATTGGCACAGTTATCAAATATATCAAGTATGCTGTTCAAACGTTCTCTCAATGATTATTTGATAGAGTACAACATATTAAAATACTTGATTACATATTTTTCTACGTTAGGTTTGATCTGATTTGATTTGACCAAGCAAATCCTTTGTCAGCAACAGCCCTACTTCACAACATTGTTAATGATGGGAAACATATATTTCCTGTTGTTGTTGGTCTTGTAGTTGCATTGTGACCACCAAGCTTCGCTTTTTCCTACAGGCTCGTCATCAGGAGATTCTGTCCCAGCAGCAGGATCTGATCATGGTCACCCAGTCGGCCCAGGCTCTGCTTGACAAGCAAGCCAACGTGCTGTCCCCAGGGGAGAAGGACAAACTGCAGAGGGACATCCAGGAGCTGAAGGGGCGCTATGAGGCCTCTCTGACGCAGGCTGAGCAACAGATGAAGCAGGTGCAGTGTGTCCAGGAGGAACTGAAGAAGTTCCAGGATGACTTTGAGGAGTTTGAAGGGTGGCTAGACCAGACTGAAGGAGAGCTAGAGGAGCTGGGGGCACCAGCAAGCTGCCTCAATATTCTCAGTGAGAAACTCCAGCGCCAGAAGAGCTTCTCAGAAGATGTGATCTCTCACAAGGGGGATCTCCGCTTCATCACCATTTCAGGACAGAAAGTTTTGGATGTGGCGAAAACCTGTGGATACGCTGACCCTGGGGATACAAATTCTCAAGTGGATACCTCAGGAACCTGTGCTGCCGTCAAGGATAAACTGGACTCAGCAGCCAGCCGTTACAAAGCACTGCATTCTCAGGTACTGACTCTGTAGTTGATCTGACTAATCTGCAGAGGGTGTAATGGCTTACTCTTGCCACGTGGTGGGAGCATTGTCCTTACAGAAAATTAAAGAAAGAAAACCTTTGTAATGCCTTACAGAGGCATCACACTATCTTTGCTGGCACAGTGAAAATGTCAGAGAAAGTCACAGTTTTCCATCTTCAAATCATTTGCTTTTGACATGCTCTTGTGTTCAACCTATGTACTTGATTGTTCTAGTTATCTTTTACATAAGGTATAATTTCAGTTCATTTGTTTCAGTGCAACCAGCTTGGCAACAACCTCAAAGATGTGGTTGACAAATACAAGAGGTATGAAGATACATCTGCTGGTCTTCTGAAGTGGCTCAACAGCTCAGAGGAGGAGGCGAGAAGACAACAATCAGAGGCCATTGCTGCTGACCCACAGACAGTACAAAAACAGCTGGAGGAGACCAAGGCAAGAAACACTGTAAACCAGGGCTGTAGTACTGAAGTCCAGTCTTGGTATCAAGGCCAATCTCAAAACCACATTTTGATTTATCTCAGACTCAGATTAATTTGTCTTGGTCAAAGCCTTTGATATATTTGTGTTAGGTGTCTTAATTCTTGAGGCCAACACAATAATTAGATGAAAATATCCAGATGACCACTTGATTGTTCTTCCTGCATAATGTGTTACATTTTGCTGAAAAACACAGATTATTATCATGTTACCCATCATCAAAACCAAATGAATGAAAAAGGAGTTAAGCATACTTTGGGAATTAAATGGGTTGTAAGGTCATTGCACAACAGACTTTCCCCACCATATACAGTGTTTCCACTCACTTTAAAACAGCACAGCTATTTATAGCTCTGTGTTCAAATTCAAAGCAACACGTGAATAGTTTAGCTCTGGTTACTTGAAGCTTACATACTCCTGCAAGAGGGAAAGCAACTAGGCTGACAGATGTATCTCTGCCAAAGCTTTTGGCTTCAGCTGGCTTGAAAGTTACCGGACTGAAAGAAAGAGAGTAATGTTCCCCAACATTTATCTGTCAGGAGGTTGTGACTTAGAACATAGATATCCCAAGATAAGAGGCGCCTGAGAGTGACGTATGCAACATTGTCTCCTAGCTTTGGTTACAAATTATCTTAGAATGATTTTAGATCCTAAATATTAAGTCCAGACTTTCTTGTGCCCCTTCACTTTGTTGTTTTCATGTCTACCACACTGGTGCAGTATACAATATTACAATATGTGTAGACAGAATGCATGTATGCGGATTCTTGGGTCAAACAGATATATTTATTTATCTGACCTGTTCTTATCCACAGGCCCTGCAAGGTCAGACGACTGGACGTCAGACTGCTATAGACACATTACGCAAAACAGCTGACTCTTTGATTACATCTGAAGGAGACCTGTTGAGCAATCCAGATGAGATCCAGGAGACAGCAGGTGAGGGAAAGGCCAAAGTTGGGCCACTGATGCAGTGCTGTCAACATATATTTCAACAGTGACACTAAAATAATGCTGTAGGGATTTAAAGGTGCAGTTTGAAATAAACCCTGGATGCTTGGAAATTAATCAGGCGATATCAATAAACTAAGTCTCTTTTTGAAATGCCTATAGATACCTTTAAAATGAAATGAAATCATGCAAAATGCCAGTCATGCAACCTCTATATATGTAGGTTGTTAAGCCAGCAGAGATCAATTGGTTGCTAGCAAGAACGTAAACAACCACCTACCCAAAGTGTCCATCATTTCCTTTCTAGAATTTACAAAATGCATTTTTAAAGTGAAATAGGGCTGTTGGAATGTTTATGTTGTAACCCTTTTCTGCAGTCACTGGTTTCTTGGCTGACGCTCAAAAATGCTTTCCTTGTACCAGATCCTATGTGATATTAATCCTTTTCAAAATTATAGCCTTAACAAAACGGCCATTACAAAATAAGTCTCTTCTTTTGTTTGAAATATGTATTTTACTATGTGTTCCAAATTGTTTTAAGCAGTGATTAACTGCTGAGTTTTAAACATAGCCTAATTTGTTTCTATGCACTATAGATGACATAGTGGAGCGGTATGACAACCTGTCTAAGTCTGTAAGCGATCGGAACGAGAAACTGCAGATCACTCTGACTCGCTCTATGAGTGTCCAGGATGGCTTGGATGAGATGATGGGATGGATGGAAGGAGTGGAGGAGAGTGTGAAAGAAAAAGGACAAATACCCCTGGACTCTGCAGCCATAGGAGATATCCTCAGCAAAGAAGCAGTATGTATTCTACCTATTGTGTCAGTCCAATTACTGCATTTCTCCAGTAATATGCCAATTTGCAATTTTCTTTCTTTCTTTAGCTAGACTAAGCGGTTCATTTTGTTTCTTTACATAGTTCCACATTCTCTTAATTATCGAACCTGTATGATACAGAGTTACACAAAACATTTGTGTTGTCCATCCTGTGTTTCTTTTTTTTTTTTTTTTTTTTTTTTTTTTTTTTTTATTATTTTGATCAGAAATGTTCCATTGTTGGGTATTTATCATATCAAGTACTTTAAATATCATACAAGGTGTTTTTTTAACTTTTGTGCTGCTTTCATATTTCTGTCAGA
>OOFE01013003.1:0-17714 GCA_900323365.1 Monocentris japonica | reverse complement strand
TTGAACGATGAGTCTTCATAACAGTTGTTGTTGGGTGGCCTGTGTGGCAGTATGAGGTTGGTACTAAGTGAGGTTGGACCAAGGTGTCACATTTCACAGTTTGGTGAGTGAATTTGTGTGTGCACACTGGCGTGTGTGTGTGTGTGTGGGTGTGTGTGTGTGTGTGTGTGTGTGTGTGTGTGTGTGTGTGTGCGTGTGTACAGTTGAGAACAGAAATCTACCAAAACATCTTAATCCAAACAATTCCAGTATCCATCCCCCCTTAAATCTGTCTTATATTTTTATCTGTGGACTTACCGTAAGTTGTGATGATGAAAAATGATGAAACTGCAGCTCTCATGTCATCTGACTAATTTGTCCCCTTGATAGCCATATCAGATTGTATGCCACCCCTGGGACTGCCCTATCTGTTTTTTCAGATCACATAAATATTGTTTACCAGAAGCCTGCGTGAATGAGGCTATTTTAATCCCGGGGCTGCTCATGGAAAAACAACAGGAAAAGGTTAATTCTCCTAGTTGTACAAAACTGTATTAATGTGAATCAACACATGCTTCACTGTCCAGAAGTTTACTACTGTCTCAATTTGAAACATTAGCATGTATGAGGATTTTGTATTTTTGTCTTCAGCTCTGTGACATCGGGAAATAAGTCTGGTCCTAGTTTGTGGTAGGGCATTTTTGAATTTTGATATAAATCTTGAATCCATGATGTACTGTTGTTTACTGTTTATCCCAGTGCAGTAGGGCATGCTCCTGACCTAAATCACCAGGAAGATAAATACAGACAGAGGCCTCCTCTAGCGGTCACAGAGGAGCCTGCTGCCCACACTGCCAGACGGGAGGTAGATGGGAAACGGGACAAATATATGGGGAGGGAAAGAGTTGTTCTTGTTCCATAGCCCACAAACAACATCTGATTGAGAGGATTTGTATTTCTCTCTCTCTCTCTGTCTCTCACTTTCTCTCTAACTTTATCTCTCTAAACTCTATATAAGATTTAATTTTTGGTCAATCTTTTATCGGGTGTATTTGCGACAACAGTGCAGCTTGCAACAGTACAAATTGAGGAATCATAGTGCAGGTTTTTGGAGGGAGATAGGGATATACGTTAGCTAGTAGAGTTCAGAGGCAGTTCATTTGGCTTCAGAATACAACAGAATAGAAAAGACCTATGTACAAATCTGTAGTGGATCAACTGATGGGCACGATCCTTAGAAGAAGAGAATATATTGTCTCTTCAGAAAGACTGTTGATGAATCAACTTTATTTTGCACTAACACACGTATGCATGCAGTGAATTTGTTTCTTCACGTACCCCTGACTAGATATACACACATCACCCCACACACTTATTGAGTTCCATTCACATATAATACTTCCTCAATACCTTCCACTCTTGTGGATTTCATCAAATTAACCAGGGGGTGCAACCAAGCTACTCATATGTTTTTATGTGCTGTGTGGCGTTTGAGATAAAAACAGGGATCCTGGGATGGAATATGATTTTTTTAGATCATGAGAGGAACGGAGTACATCCAGGTTGGGTGTTGTTATTCCAGATGGGGGACCTTTTATGGAACCTGCGGGAAACAGACAAACTCTACTTGACACCAAACTGTAAGGGTGTTAGTGATGACGGAGTCTATGTGGACTTTTGTACCAGAGAAGGGCAGGTCTTGAATTCCAATAGAATAGGACAACACACTTTATATAGAATGCCAAGGGTGATCAGAAGAACGGTCAGACCTTGAATGACTTGAGTTGAGTTTGAAAGACCAGTAATAAAATTTGAAGTTGGGGAAGGAAGGCTGGCTAGTTTTTTGGGGTGAGCTAAGGTAAAAAATAGTCAGGGGCAAGAGAGGGGAAGCATTGCAAAGAGGAAATTGAAATGTGGCTCGATGTTCAGTGAGATCAGTGAGATGCAGCCTTGGAGAGTGACTTGCAGGGGAGACCAGTTGGTCAAGTCTCTTTGAGCTTAATCCAGTGTTTACTTGAAATTGTTCTGCAATGTTAAAGGAGGGGATGGCCTGAAAACAATTTGGATTGGAAAGGAACGGTAAAATAGCATTAGCATACAGTAAGAAATGGTCAGATGCTCCTTTTATCAGTATAGGTGAAATATTTGGATGTTGTCTGAGCTAGTGGTTCCAGAAACAGAGCAGAAAGACCAGGGGCGAGAGTGTGTCCCTCTCTGGTAGATCGATGTAGCATAAATTCAGGTGCACCCAAGTTGGACATGGGCAGAAATGCCGTAAAGGTTGTGAACCGTCTTTATAGAGGATTGACCAGAGCCAAAGCGTTTTGCAACCATCCAAAGGTAATCCCACTCTACACGGTCAAAGGCCATCTCTGCATGCAGTGAGAGAACAGCACATGCCTGCTTCTGAGTTACACTTGCATCAATGATATAAAGTAAGCTTGATCATTTTACAGGATATTTTTTCTTTATCTATGGCCTTGTGGAAGGTTAGTAATTTATAGAGGCTAAGACAAGAGAACCTACCATGTCCCATGAAGCCAACAGCATTTCAGCAGGATGCCATCAGGCCCGGGGGATTTGTGTTTTGGCATTGTGACTAAGGCATCTGTTAGTTCAGTTAGTGTGATTGGAGCATCTATCATGGTAGTCTGTTCATGGGACAGTGTAGGGAGTTTCAAGGAGTCTAAGAAACATATCATAATCTTGTTATCTCAGGGGGTCTCAGCGGAATATAGTTTTAAATAATAATTTGTCAGTGTTTGGCTTATTTGAGATGGGGGGGTGCAAATGTTGTCTTGACTATTAGTTATAGATGCAATTGTTCAGATTGTTTGAGCCTCAATATGAGGATTTTATAACATATACTGAGGAGACTAAATGTAACAATGTTTAGAAATACAGACAGCAGATTCTACCGTCCTAGCGTTGCAAGCAGACACACAAGTGTAATAGGCAGGCTTCTTTTGACAGCAGGTAAGACACCCTTTGATTTGTTGGAGGCACAAGAGGAAGAAATGACCTTGTAATGTTTGCTCTGTAACCTGCCAAAGCCAATGGATTTCTTGCACAAAGGCTTCATTGATATTTCTTTGCTTAAGAAGCTCCAAGCAATTTATCCTTTTTTACAGGTAAGTATAAGTCCATGTACACTTGAAGTTAAGAAATTAAAGCTAACCATAGAACAAGACAGAAGGGAAGGGTACTCATGGTGGGAGAAAGGCCAGATAACAAATGGGAACGTTGAGGTAAAGATAACAAGACTAGGTGTCCCTTTTGATCGTGTATGAGCCACAAAAAGGTTTAACATCAGGGCAATGGCAATAAGGTTATGTGGTATGCACCTTAGACCACTGAGTCACCAGGACGACCCAAAGTGATGTTTTAATTTAAGAAAATCAAACAAGGATCAGCTTGGATGTGTAACACAGCATGAGTAAATAGAAAATATCGACGATATAGACTAAATCAGGGCATAATAATCAATACGCTATGAAAATTATTATTTGTAACCCAGTGATGTAAGTACGAATGAAAAAGAGACACAGAAGAAGAAAGTCCACCCTCATATTTAAGTTAGTGTATGCATGTGTGTGTACGTATATATACCTTAACTTTTAGCATTTCTTTGCATGACTTTTCTGACATCAAGTATCCAAAGTATTTGTGTGAATAGTTTGCTCATACACACACTCCAACATGACACAGTGTGTTTGTGTGAGCCCACGTTATAACTGACCATGAATGGAGTGTGTCTATGACAGGCCTTATGTTTTCATGTCTGTGTTGGGTCATTGTGCTGTCTGGCACTAATGTCGTCTGAGAAGAGTCCAGTGCCTCGCTCTAAATATAACCCAACCTTATTACCCATCCTCACTACCTTCTCTGTTTACAACGGCTGGCTTAATAAGATCTTCAAATTTTCATACAAAGATCTCATTCTCACAGGGCATGTTTTCTTGAACAAGGATTTCCTATGTTTAGGTTCTGGATTCATTTGAGGAGATAGGAAGGCCCTAATGTGAACCTCTGACAAACTGTCAGTCGCCACATTCCAGCACTAAAAACATGCTGGCCTCTCCTTTGTTTTTGTGCCTCAGAGAGGTATTTTGTGATGTTGATGAAGAATTCACAACACCCCCGTCAAGTTTACAGATGTCGCTGTCAAAAAAATGTGAAATTATTTCAACTGAGTTGATTTCTTTGTGCCACCTTCTTGTCAAACACACGTCACACTATTAAAACGAATGGCAGATGTCTTTTTTAAATACAATCTGTTTTGAAAATGTCACATCTGTCTTCTGGAACAGGAAGATGTCCAACATGTCAGTGGTGTGTAAGGACCAGTGTAAGGACTGGGTATTCCCCTGACAATATTCAAGGGAACACCATTGTAGTGAGTGACCTGAACCACCAATCCTATGCTGATGTCTTCTTTTCTTTTTCCTTTTGAAAAGCAGCAGAATAAGCTGAAACCCTAGTCCATTTGTATTGTCAGGACAAAGAGACACCATTGAGTGAGGAGGAGGGGTGCTGGTGGAGGTAGGGGTACAAGGGGTCAAGGGGGGTGGAGTGGAGTTAGTCAGAGTCCTACCCCTGCTGGGTCGAGTGGTGGAGCTTGGGGGGGGGTGTTATTGTGGGTGTGCAGGTCAGGTAGTGTGTTTTCTGAATGGTAAGGGAAGCTCCATCAGTATGCATTATCTAGCTGGAAGAGGCTTCAGTAGCAGAGTAGCAGGGCGGGGGAGGTTTTGTTGGTGGGAGCAGGAGAGAGGGAGGGGGTGACGGGCAAGCCAGTGCGCTGCCTCTCTCACGCTCCAACAGGAGTTTAGTCTGCTCAAGCTGCCTGCACTACAGCACAGAGAGCCAGAGAGGGACGGAAATGGCACGGCACTGGACCTGTTGATATCACAGCAATGACTTACAGCACTTACAGAGTGGATTTTACGCTGGATTTTATATTTTGTTGATGACGCTTATTTATTTATTGAACTTAGGGATTTTGTCTGGCATCTAAATGCTGTCACTGGGCAAAATGCACTCCAGAGCAAAATCCCGGAGTTGTGACAACTACCTGAGTATTAAGGTACGAGCTAGAAATAAGCACTGAACTTTTTCCCTACTTTTTACTTTGACTGTGACTATTTTTGCAATTGTGTTATGATTTTCTTCCTAGTGAGATCATTTCCATGTTTGTTTGCGTGTGTTTGTGTGTGTGTGTGTGTGTGTGTGTGTGTGTGTATATATATGTGTGTTAATTTCAGCTTTTTCCTGTTTCATTTGTATAAGATGTAAAACTGGTCTCTTGGGAACTCTTAGCAACACACACACTGTTTTCCGGAGGTGTCTGTACGGTGTGCTATTCCCTGCTACACATTCAGGTGATAGATGTCCTTCACTTCACAGCTTCTAGACAGCTGATATTTTGGCGTCCTGATATAGCCCAAACAAAGCAGGTACCTTTTCATATACGCAAGAAGGTTGAGCTGAGCTGACTTAGCGAATAGTGTCCACTGATTTGGGCTTCCATTATTGCTTGACACATTAATAAATATATATTAATATCCATTCATTTTCAAATATTTCATGTGGCTTTATTTTCTGTTTGTTTGATGGACGTTTCAGAATGTGATATGTTACACAACCTTTGCATTTTTAGCTGAATTTTGTCTGCTCCTGTCACATATTTGCCTATTTGTTGTACTTGTGTGACCACTGCGAAGGCCATTGGGAGTGGATTTCTTCATTGCAAATCATTGCCCCTCAACGTGTTCTCTATCCATTGACCGACAATTGTAATTGACCAGGGGCCAGTGAGGTACACTAAGTTCAGCCTTTTTGACAAATCAACTTTCCACTTGTTTTGGTATGCAGTCACTCTATATTTACCCTGCAGGGACATCAACAGACTTTGCTAGTCTTCATTGTCTCTGCTGTCGCTCTTCTGGTTGGTTAAAAGATCTCCATTCGCTTTTTGTTCTTGTTGGGCTTTCCTTTATGTGTGTGTGTGTGTGTGTGTGTGTGTGTGTGTGTGTATACAGTACACCATGATTTAACTTTCTATAGGGTCAGCATTGTCTGTCACTGGCTGCTCAGGAACAATATCCTGTCAGTGTTGTTTACATCCTGAGGAACAAAGTCATTAATTGCCTGATTGATGACAGGAATCAAGTCACTCTGATAACCAATGTGGGAATCTGCAAAAATCTCCCTGTATTTCTCTATGGATCATTAAAGTTGTATGTCTCTTTGTAGATATCTAAAATGTACAGAGTGCGAGTACTTTACAATGTACTTTACAATGTAAGTAAGAGTAACAATTGATATAACCCTTAGTGATGTTAAGTAATTACCATGTACTCAAACAGCTCTGTTATATACATGAATGTTATAATATGTTTTTATAGCTATTATTCTGACCCAGCTTCATAAAATATGTAGGATAATCTCTAAACTTCCCATTGTAGTCTATAGCCAGATACATATAACTGTTTCACCAACTTGTCATTGTACTCTCAAGCCATAAGAATATAAATTCGGTTAACTGAGAAATAAATAGTGTAACAGTATATATACATTGTACATTTATCTTGATATAGGTGGGTGGGCCCGCTTATCACCTCCAGACCTCCATTACTGTTGGTCTCGCTGTCACCCAATCTTCTAACAGGCCTGGTTGTGTTTGTCACACAACTGATGTGGGCTCTTAGGGTTAAAGTTTATCTGCTGAGATAACATTGACAAAAGTGTCTTTTTGCACAGCCACATCATTATGTTGTTATTCACTAGAGAGAGGTGCTCTATGGTGTGCATACACTTGTACGTGTGTGTGTGTTGTGTGTTGAAGTTGAACAGTGTAATTCAAGTTACTGAAGTAGGTAGGATGTCATGGTTGTGAGTGTCACGTCTTGATTTAACTGAGGTGCCTCAACATTTTGTGTCATATTCCATTCTTCTATTTAGCACTCTCCGCCCCAAGACCTCACAAAACGTTGGGCCAAAACAGCCCCAGCCCCTCTCTTCACCTGTCCTTTTCTCATGAGGTAGGATTTCTATTGGTGTAGATCAAAAGCCAAATCAAACAGCAGGTTTGATGGTAAGGTCTCACTAGGCTGCTTTGTTGGCCTCTTGGCACCTGGCAGCAGGGCAGGCCTGAGCAACCTGTGGCCTTTGTCAGCTTGCTGCCTTTGAGGCTGTTAGCAGGTTGGTTAGTGAGCTGCCTGTATGGGGGCTCCAGGGCTCTCCTGTTACACACCCCTGGTGGCTTCATGCTCCACTGGAGGCCTGGTAGGCAGCTCCTTTTGTGTCCCTGACCCACTAAATGTGTCTGTGACCACCTCTCTCTCACTCTCTGTCTCTCTCTGTTTCTTTCTCTGTGACGCCCCCATTCTCTCTCTATCTCTCTTTCTCTCTCTGACTCTGTTTCTTTTATTTTTCTCACCATTGTCTCCAACACATATTTTACCGGGTGCTGTAATTTTAGAGCTACAATGTTGTATAGCAGCTGATATAGCAGTCGACCAGGGTATGTTTGATGTCTCTAATATACTCACAAGACCTCCTCACCATGAAACCTCGCCAAACTACTGAAACAGTGATTTCAAAGCCAACTAATTCAACTAAATTCAACTATTTCACTGAACAATAGGATATTCCTAAATGAGCTGTTTCTTATATTGCTCAGTTCTTTTGCAACAGGAATCAAATTAATCTCAACTCAAATTCAGCCATATGTGAGTATTATAGAGAATCAAGTCTCTGGTTGCTTGCTTCATAGAGGCATACTCTCTATGGTTTAGCCCACTTACTATACTTGTTCTGGAACAGCTGTTTTACTGACGGCAGGGACAACAGTGTCCCACCTGGATCTTGAACCCATTAATTAGCAACCCAGTCCTCTACCTCAAGCCCACACAGCCAGCCGGTTATAAATACCTGGCATCAGAAAGGGTGGGACGTCCCTGTCTAATGCTGTCCTGGATGAGGGTCTGAAGCTAGACATACACAACCACACACACTGCATTCCTCTCTGGCTTAGAGCGGATGGGAAGCTCAGCTCTGATGGCTAAGCTCAGTCGTTCTGCTGAGACATGCAGATATGTCTCCTACTAGCCAGGTGATACAACTTCCTGAATAGTTTCAAATGCTCCTTGACAATGGATGACAATATATAGTACCTTATATATGAGATTATCTACAGGGTGTTGATGCACTATATATAGCCACTACCTTAAATGTAAGCGTTGTGTAAAGCAGCCATTGTTCTGACTAGTACAGTTTTTGCATTCACCTTGTAGGATTGGATTCTCTGGTCATTCCTGTGCAACAGGTTAAATAAGCAGCTGATTTATAGTTAAGCTCAAACAGAAGTCTCTGCTATGCTGATTAATTGTTTTTCGAAACAGTGCTTTTGTCATGACCACAGTTCTCTCTGCCTTGGGAACCTGAGGAACTACTCTTTGGGCTGTCCTTAACTATGAAGTGATGGCTTTCCTCCCATTGTTAGCTTTCCTCCAATAAAAACCCATGTTATTCTTCTCCCTGGTGCAGCAGTGACTAATGCCCAGAGACATTTTTGTCTCACTAAGAGGCTGACTGCTAATGGAGGTGGGTGTTTTGTTTCAGGGCACCAACACTGTACAGTGCATAGCAGTTAGAGAGGCGGAGTGCACAATGGATGCCTTGTAGTAGAGCATGTGTACCAATGCACTGAACTCTAGTCACTCTCCTCTAATTGATGGTGCTGAACTACAGATCCTACAGTCGGCAAAAGATTCTGCACTATCTGACTAAATTGCCAAATACTAAATTTACAGCATAGTTCAGGATAGGAGGCAATGCCTTGATTTACATGCATTCCTTTCATACACATTTTATTGTCATGTGAATACAAATTTGGTATTTCCATTCAACAGTAAAAGTAAAAAAAAAAAAAAACAGAGCTGTGTGGAACTCAGCCCCCACCTTCCTCAACGTGGTGCACTGTTGTCACTGGGCTGGACTTTCCCTGGCAGTGCTGTCTATCTGTGTGGTTATCATTGGAGGCAGATGCCTATTCCACTGTTGTGTTCCATTCGGGAAGGACAGATAGCAGAGGGATGTTTGGCCTTGGCTGTGCCTGCTGAGAGGAAGGTCACATCCTGAAGTATGACCATGGCTACTAGACAAGGTCAACCTCATCCAGGACCACTGTAATCCCAAATGTCACGTCTTAGTCATGGACAAGTTGCAACTGGCCCCTTGGCGTAGGACATGTCATCTATTCTGTTGGGGACAGTAGTGTGGCGGCCCAGGTCAGGTAAGGGTCAGATAGTAGTCAGCACTGACATGATTGTTATTAGAGGGTACGGTTCCACCATCCTGGCCAAGGGAACACAACTGGAGTCCAGTCTGGACTTTCCAGTTCTGCTGTTTGTGTCTGCTAACAGTGACGTCACTCCCTCCAGGTGTTTCCCTTCTCTCTAATGGAAAGGCCATCATGGCCGACATTTCCTGTGATGTTCAAACTTCCTGACTGTGTGGCTATGTGTGCTCATGCACAGCAATCCAAGTGTGTATGCCAGCATATGTGTTCATGTACAGTATACAAATACTACTAACCCCACAACATAATGAAAACACAATAAGGACATTGCACTGATATTTGTGCATCATTTGTTTTGTGAAATGCCATATTGCATTACCAACGCTCAAATGTTATGCTGTAATTTAGGCAAAACATAGCCTTATATGTGGAACGCTGGCCTAGGGCAATCTTGGTAAGCTTAACTTGCTTCACTTAATAAAAGATGCCAATATCCATCCTAATCGAGCTTTCTTTCCATTAGGACTCTGAGTCTTTGGACAACTGTATCCAGAGTACCTTGTCAGCCCTGTACCCCCCCTTCACTGCCACTGCTGCCACAGTCCTGTGGCAGCTCTTCAGCGTGGTGGAAAGGCAGTACCGTGGAGACGGTCTCCGCTGCCTCATTGACTTTCTGCTTCCTGCCAAGAGGATCCTGCAGATCATCCAGCAAGAAACTTGTGTGAGTGGCCAGGAGACAAGGGACCTGAGGTTAAATCAAAGAATTCGAGAATGCCTCCTATGATTTGTTTTGGAATTCCCTTTGGGTTACAACACAGTCAGGCATTTGCCTGCTGCTAACCTCAGTGATTTCCTGCAGGACTGCTAGAGATGTTCACCTTAGGTCTTTTTTGGCTTCATACCTGCATGAGATAAAAGGCTGAGAAGAGGGCAGCGAGGACAAGATGAAGAGAAAATATGCCAAAAGCACCACTAAATGTGTTGCACAAAGCCAGACCATGTTAACTAATATACTTCCCTGAACACTTTAAATCTGGATACACATCATGATGTATCGGACATTCAAAGTGATCAGACAAAATTTTTGTGACTGAAGAAAGAGAATGTCAGAACAGTGCTGATGAGTGTGAATATCTTTGCTGAGTGGGAGGGGGGAGCATCAGACTGAGACAGAGTTGATTATTGTTCAGAAAACAAGCTGAAAACCAGCCGTCCTGCTCTGAATAGGGAAACAGAGAGAAACTGTGGTCTGCTTGAGAGGCTGCCATAGACTCTTGGGTCCAAACTGAAACTCAATATTTGCTCTCACAAGCTTTGATTGCTGTGGTTTAGGGCTCCATGACCAAAGTACTGAAACCTTATTCCTCTGTATTCATCTCTGCTGTGATTACACTCTGACGATAGCCATAGAGCAATAGTTTCACCTAAGCCTAGCCCCTGAGAACAGCTTGCTGTGCATGAGAGTCTTTGTGTTGCAAGCAATATGAGAGGCTTCCCTGGAAGATCACATTCTCAATGCTTGCCTTCACTTTCAGGACGCCAGTGGAAAAGAGATGAAAAAACCAACCCTTGAGCACTGTGTCTTTGGTCTTAGGGTCTGTTTTTTATAGTGTCACAGTGAAGATTTGTGTTGTGGTTGCTAAGAAACCAGGCCTGATCAGACAGGTTTTCCTCTTGGTAGAATGAACGTTGACAGTGATTCATCCAGTGGGTCCAGAGAAAACATCTTGCCTCTCCATTAAAGTTAAACATGTGTTTGAACACAGTCTTGCAGATGTCAGGTGAAATGAGGCAAATCATACTGCAGCTGAACTATGACACACAGAATCATGTTTTATGGGAGTGGGTATTGACTGTGAGTTCTCTGTTTCTCTCAGGTAAGGTTTCGAGGCCTGCTGTTCTATCATGAGGGTTGGCCCCTGTGTATCCATGAGAAGGTGGTCCTGCAGCTTGCCCCTCTGCACAAAGTGCGACTAAAGCAAGGAGACTTCTACCTACAGATAGTTCCTTTAGGCCGCAAGACTGCCAAGCTGGTGATAAAATGTCTGTCAGCCAGTGGGCAGGCCATCGCCGAAATCCCCATCGCGGAGAGCATGTATGGCAGTGTCTTCACTGCTGAGTTTTTGCAGAATGTAACGCGTGATCGAAACCTGCACCCACTACAGAACTGTCTGCTTACCACTGGCACAGCTGTATACAGGACACTGTGGAAGAACGTGGTCAACCCTCTATTTGTCAGCAGCACAACGGACGCCATCATGCAGGCACGCCGCAGCGGAGGTGGCTTCCGAGGCCATCTCAGTGCCTGCAGCACTAGCGGATCCACAGGGACCTTGGACAGCCACCGCAGCTCCAGAGAGTCCCTGCATTCTCAAGGAGCGGACTCCATTTTCTCTGAGCCCGCCACCCCGGACAGGACCCACATGGACCCTATCAGTGCAGGGGCTCCACAGGACTCAGGCCTCCACTTAACAGAGAGCCATAGCCTCAGAGCAACTGACACTGCTACATCTAGCACTAAGACAGGCAGACCCACTGAAGAGACAGGGATGGGACAGGGGGGTGGGGACGGTGGTGGGAGAGAGAGAGGACCAGTGTCAAAGACACTGTCCTTTAGTACAGACCTCAGTAACCCAGGTCCTCGCCGCCGCCTCCCCAGGGACTCAGTGGCCTTTGAGAGCAGGAGACTTTTCAGGAAATCTTACATGGAGGCTCTGCAGAACCCAATGAGCCTTGGCTCCAGCTCTGAGTCTATCCTAGAGGAGAGCCCAGAGCATGGTGCAGGTCTCAGCCCCAGAGAGAGAACAGTGACACCTGGCAGCAGCCCTGACAGCCGTAACTCCTCGAGAGAACACATATCTTGGAGGTTGGGTACCAGGGGCTGGCTTAGTGGAGATGACTCCAGGCCCAGCACCCCCTTGCTTTACTTGCAGAGGGGGCTGCGGAGTGCTGAGAGGCGGGCAGAGAGGCGTTCCAAGTCGCTGGAGAGGACTAACAAAGCTGGCCAGGTCAAAGGTCACCGGGAGCGTTCCTCTTCTGGGGGCTCAGCCAGCATTTCCCCCAAGAAGCTGATTAATGGCTACGCCCTCCGCTTTGGGAAGCTGGATCTGGAGACAGCTTTTCCTGGTTCTGAGAGGAGAGGCAGCAAAGAGGAGTCAGGTATGTACTGGTGTACTGTTGCTCAACCTGTTGCTATTAGTGTAAAAAAAAACTAAACAAATCACTACAAATTCCTATAAATCTAAATTGTTACAGGGAAATTATATGTTTCTATAGTACATTATTACAATAACATAAATTCTGTGGCATAGACAAAATATGGATTTTATCCAAGCAACAGAAAATGTATCTAAACAACAGAAACTGTATCATCCAAAAACCTTTGTTTGAACAAAACTATCTTGTAATGGTAATACGAGATGCTTTCTCAACTCTTCAGTATGGACAAGTACATCTTTCTCTTTCTCTTTCAACGGTGGTTGAGTCATAACGGCCGAGGCTCATCAGCTCTCACATATGAAATGATACATCCCGAGGGCTTGAAAACCAGGTTTCATTCCAAATAGTTTGAGAATGGTGGTTTCTCATCATGCTGTATAATCATAACCTGCAGCAGAGGATTGGTTGAGCTAGTCATTTGGCTGGGTTTGGAGTTCATAATTCTCAAGACCTTACTCTATTGTTGGTGACAGATTGCTTTTCAAAACCCACGTTGTGTGTTCTTTGGCATGTGCTGGGTGCAGGTATGGCCCTACCCATGAAACAGGACTTTAATTCCAAACCAGGCGTGGTTTAGAATCCAGACTCTGTATTCTTTACCACTGTCAGTCTGTTTTGTTTTGTTTTGTTTTGTTTCGGTTCATACAGGGTAGCTCAGGAAAGTGGCAATGAGAGAGTGCCGCCTAGGGAATCATGCTGTTATGTGAAGCACAGCCTCTTCCGTGTATTGAAATGTGAGGCGAAGATTGAGTGAGTTTATATAAATCTCTGTACCCTGGCCTCAGAAAATGACAGACCATAGCTAGGGGTGTGCATACTCTTTAGCTAAGTGATTATATCAGAATTATCTTACATATTTTAATACATTAAAGAGATCATTCCACCAACCATTCGGTAAAAATTCAGATCACATCACTGCGTTCCTGAGATTACCTTACTGAGGATTGTATTTCAGCTGTTGCAAAGCAGGTTTCTCACAATGAGAATTCAGAAGCGACAAAGGATCCTGCAAACCCTGTAAACCAACCAGAGGAACCCAGCATCCCACAGTGACATGGCCTCAGTGAGGTGGCCTTCCAGTTTTATTCGGGCTGGGGGCTGCACTGGTCACAGATCATTTACAAAAGTTTCCTTTCTGAACCATTCAGCTACTGGGTATCCACGAAAAAGCCTTTCAAATTATGCCTGTGTTTATGCAGGGTCCATTTATTCCAGAAACACAAGACCTAACTCACTCTGCTCTAACAACAAATACTCAAACTTATAAGGATTGAATTACCCATGATGTGAGACTGCAAACACTACACTATCAAACCACATCCTCTGTGATTCATGTGATTTATCTGTTTGCTTTTTCATCAATAAATCCAGGCCAGAACATGCTTTACAGATTTAGCCTGTCTCTGATGGCTTAAAGTGGTGTCAAACACAGTATTCAAAACACACTTTCAAACAGCACATTGCACAGGAGGCTTTGCTCTACATTTGTCACTTCCTCTGAAAACAAAGCAATTTGGGAAACATGCAGCAAACACAAACGTGGCCACACAGTCACACAGGAAATGCACTGACTGTTGGAAGACAATAGAGGTTGAGCTGGTAGGGTTTACTCTCACAGAACAGAGCAGGACAATACAAGAGGCCAGCAACTGTTTAAAAAGACAACACCCAAAAGGTGTCCATCAGACACAGATGGACACCTTTGGAGATATTATACAGTTTCTCTGTATAATATCTCCAATAGTCCAATGTCACCATTATGAAAACCTATGCTATGATCAGAGTCGGTTGAACAATGGTTTCTCAGGAATTTTATGTTATGCTGTGTGTACGCTTCCTGTGTTGTTCCCATTTGTCCAGGTATTAGATGACTGATCTTTGTCAAAAGGAAGGACCCATGTCATCAGCGTATGGCTGTGGCATGTTCTCTTTTTTGAATAGTACTTTCAGTGTTATCATATATTGTGTTTATGCTTGCATTCATGTTACATTTCAATTATAATTTTAGAGATATACATCATGAACCAACTACTAGGACCTGACCTTTCATACATGTACTATATATTTATGCTCTCCATTTTACACCAGTCTTTACTGTGTTACCTTGGCCATGGCACAGTCAAGTCTGCAGAAAGAGAGTGAGAGATTCTCAGTGTGAGAATTGGCAGGCTGTTGGGCTGCCCCAGGGATAGGATTAAGTCTGTAAACAGCAGTACCACTTGGGAATGTCAGGAGCAGCATTCCTGTAAACAGAGCCTTGAGGGCTGGAGTGCTGAAGAGAAGGAGAGATATGAGAGTCTAATAACACGAGTTTCCCTGCAGAACCCATTAGTCAGATTGACTAAACACCTGGTCACCATGATGAGTCAGTGTGAAGTCACTGTTAGAGCACACCTATCGTACCACTAATAAGCATTGGTTTCATTATTACTATTATGTACTGAGGTGAAAGGAAGCTTCTAAATTTGATTGACTGTACTGTATTTACGTACAGTAGTTGGTTCAGTAAATACAGTATAACTTGTCATTCAGAATTGCCTTCACTATCATAATTATAATTCCTCTACAGGACAACATGATGTTAGCATCAGCAGTGAGACCAGAAGACCAGAAGAGTATGCCACTCCCAAACCTGCCAATGGTTCAGCCATCAGGCTGGCCTCAGCGTCAAGCCCTTATTCTGACTGTAACTCACACCTTCTCAAACTGGTGTCAGAAGTCAATCAAGAGCTACTGGCATCTGGTGCCGTTGTCGTACCCGGTAGGTGATGAGTGATTTGGACACATCTGTCATTAGCTGTCTTTTCCACCTCACAGGTTATCTCACAGGCTAGCTTCTATTCTCCTCTTACACACATTTGATTTTGGCGAAGTCATTCAATAGCCTCATATCTTCCTTGAATCACACACAATTCTCACACATTCTTTTTGTCACTGAGCTCAAAAATCTGCCTACCTGAAAAGGATAGCGCCCCACTCTCAAATACTCCATCTTCACCCCTTGATTTTTGAGTTTTTTACAATATTGGTTGTTGCATACTTGGTTGTTTCTTCATTTTTTCAGTCCAGAATGCACTGGAAGGAGTTATCGGGGGTCATGGTCTCCCACGACTCAGCTACAGTGGCACAATGAGGGACAGTAACATTCATGCGTGAATATTTGATAACTGAATGAAAATAAATGTGAACAGGGTGAAATGCAAAAATGGTACTCATTATTAGGGCATTTTTTGCTCCCTCATTTTTAATTTCACAGGCATTTTAGGAACGAGAGTTAGTAGACATGTATGTGTGAGTTGGAGCGTTGACCCCCTGCTGGCATTCTCTCTTCCAGGAAACAGAGATCGCAGTGGGAGGGTAGTGCTGCAGGTGTGCACGAGGGCTCAGGTGTGGGCGGGTGAGAGTTGCACGGCTAAAGACCTCACCTGTTTACTGGGCTACTACTATTCCACACTGCGGTAAGTCCCACATACTCAGGCTTTCTTTGTTAGGAATGACCACAGTAAATTTCATACCTGTCCCTAATCCCTGAGGTGGACTAGACTACAGCTGCAATCCAAATATTTTTGAAACATTTTTCCAATGTTCATTAATGTTAGCAAACTGTTTTTAGAACTTCTTCTAGTGCTTCTATCAAGGGCTTTGTCAGTCAATCCCACTGGTTGTTTTTAGCTGGCACTGCTTTTGTTCAGGTTAAATGACTTATTATGTCTTTGACTTTCTTTTGTGAATCAGTGGACATAGTTTATTCCTTTTTCACCTAATGCACCAAGTTACAACTTCATCCTTCACAGCCATGTATTTCAGATGTATTTCAAAAAACTTTTGTACATTCACTGAAAATGTCAGAAAAATAATCTTGAACTTGATCATTCAGGTTTTCCTCATTTGTCATGCAGTTCTGTTAGCTGTCTAAATGGTTGAAATTATATTACAGAACGTCATGGACCCTATAGTAATTACAACTTGGTTTTAGGAGCGAGAGGCGTGATCAAGGTCTGACTGTTCTAATAGACAGCAGGAGGCAGCAGCCTGTTCCAGCTCTGTTGTCATCTCTGTCTGAACTGCAGGTGAGGCCACAGTGGAAAATATGTAATTACCTTCCAACACGCCCAAGGAGGTTTCAGGTTGTACTGAGTCTCTGTTGTCTTTTAAGCTGTAAAGCAATGGGTTCTCTCACTGTTATTACACTATGGCATTCCTGACACATTTACTATTGTTCTCCCTCCCATTCTCTGACAAAGTTTGATTTTTCCAGAGGCACACCTTACATTTCTAGTGTCTATAGCTTCATGACATTTTTGTGAGAAAGGCTGGCCTCTGGGCTTGTGTGGAGAGACCTGTGCTTACTTGTCTGTTTTTAACCACACACTGGGACCAGGTTGGCTGCAGCTTTCTTGCAAGAGACATATCATCATGTTATGATGATGAGTTACATACTTATGTAAGAATGATAATTCTGTAAACCACAACACATATAAGTCACTTTAAATACGTATCTCACATTGTTCGGCCATTGATGTAAAAAATTCTGTATGTATTGTAATTACTTATTTTCATTTTAACAGATTACAAAAACAGCATGTGTGTTTTTTTCTCAGGCATTAGTACCAAATGCACTTTACTCAGTTCTGTTCCTGGTGGACAAGGAGGCAGCTGCCAAGCCTGAGAGAGACATCAATGTACAGGTAATTAAACAGTAGACTAAATCATACACTGATCAGCCATAACATTAAAACGATTCGGTGGTGGACAGGGGTCAGCACGGGCACTCTGACCGGTCTGCGGCTACACAGCCCCATACACAGCAAGCTGTGATGCACTGTGTGTTCTGACACCTTTCTATCATAGCCAGCATTAACTTTTTCAGCAATTTGTGCTACAGTAGCTCTTCTGTGGGATCGGACCAGACGGGCTAGCCTTTGCTCCCCACGCGCATCAATGAGCCTTGGGTGCCCATGACCCTGTTGTCGGTTCATCGGTTGTCCTTCCTTGGACCACTTTTGCAAGGTACTAACCACTGCATACTGGGAACACCCCACAAGACCTGCCGTTTTGGTGATGCTCTGACCCATCACAATTTGTCTAGCCATCACAATTTGGCCCTTGTCAAAGTTGCTCAGATCCTTAAGCTTGCCCATTTTTCCTGCTTCCAACACATCAACTTCAAGAACTGACTGTTCACTTGCTTCCCAATATATCCCACCCCTTGACA
>OOFE01013002.1:0-10176 GCA_900323365.1 Monocentris japonica | reverse complement strand
TGTGGATGTTACTTTGACACGTACCACCTGCCTAAACATTGTTGCAGACCAAGTACACCCCTTCATGGCAACGGTATTCCCTGATGGCAGTGGCCTCTTTCAGCAGGATAATGCGCCCTGCCACACTGCAAAATTGTTCAGGAATGGTTTGAGGAACATGACAAAAAGTTCAAGGAGTTGACTTGGCCTCCAAATTCCCCAGATCTCAATCCGATCGAGCATCTGTGGGATGTGCTGGAAAAACAAGTCCGATCCATGTAGGCCCCACCTCACAACTTACAGGACTTAAAGGATCTGCTGCTAACGTCTTGGTGCCAGATACCACAGGACACCTTCAGGGGTCTTGTGGAGTCCATGCCTCAACAGGTCAGAGCTGTTTTGGCGGCACGAAGGGGGACCTACACAATATTAGGCAGGTGGTTTTAATGTTATGGCTGATCGATGTATATGCCAGTCAATTCAATTGCTATTCTCAGTGTTATGTGTTTAGATGTGACAGAGGTCATTTAAAGGGTTACCACTCCCACAGGCAGGACATACACCCCAGGATGCTCTGAGGATGGACCAGTACATTCGAAATGTAAGATATCTTATCTACTCTGGATCTATAGTGCCCTCTCCGAGAGATGAATTATCAAAATTACAAAGCAATTTGCTTTGATAAGACCTGGCACCTTGCGCAGGCTAGTAGAGCTTAAAACCTGCTCTCTGCACCCCTGATCACCGCCATGGACCAAGCCTGCTGTGATCCATTAGACCCATTTCCTCACCCTTGGAAATCACTGGACATTAGCCTGGTTCCCATGGCGATGTGCCTGTATTCTGATCAAGTCAAATTTGCTAACCTTTTAGGCTATCATGCCTCGGGGGGTTTGGAATAATCAGCTAAGTACAACACAAATACTGTATGCTGCGTAGATGGATAGACAGAAATAAAGGTCCAGGAGAGAATAGTATACACTGTATAGAAGATTCGTATTCAATTGTTGGTATTCCAGGGAGTGTTAGTTACATGTCTACTGAAAAAGAGACAAGTGATTTTAAACATTATACCATGACCTGGGAGAAAAGTTGGCTAACTCTGATGCAACTGTTTGATCACCATTCTAAATGGATGCACTTGCAAGGATTTGGCATTAAGTAGGCTCTCTGCCAGCTGTGCTGTCCTCTGAACTCCATTAGCATTACACAAAGAATAACACAGTACAACAGTAACAGTATTAATATGCTCTTGGTGTGAAAGTTCTCTGTGCTCACTCCTTATTTTAGGAGTGATCATGCATCCTCTCTTCTCAGTTCAGCCAGAAATGATGGCACTCACAAAAATGCCTGATTGACAAACTAGTTACTGTAGCTAGCTAGCTGTGTGAACAAATATGCTGCCACACCATAATTTACTAATAGCCTCCCAATGGCAACTTTAGTAATAGTAAGTCTCACTAGCATAATGTTAGCTTGCTGGCTCATAATGCTAAACCTCTCTATTTTCAAGTTGTTACCAGAGGTGTATAATCCAGGTTCAGAAAGTAAAAGGACTTGCCAGAGTTTTATTTTGAGGTTCTAATTAGTTCCATTCTACAGCATGGGGAGGGACGAATATTTGTGATCACCTGGTTAAGAGCACAGGTGGAGAAAAATCCTGGCAGGACTTTTACTTTCTGAACCTGGGATTATACACCTCTTAAGGGTTGTCCTAGTTCCTGCGGTTGTAAACAAAGATTTTCATTGCATGAGCATGTTAATCTATTTTAGGTTGGATTTTTTCTGTTAAGATTGCCTTCCTCAAACCAGTAGAGTGGATTTCCAAATGTATTTTTACATTTTACATTTAAAATCCAGAGCACTTTTATTTTGAAATTGTAAATGTCTAATAAATCTTTCATGAATGTTGTCCATTCACGAATGCATCATGAGTTGCGCCTTGAGCCTATTATGAATGTGTTATGCAAACCTCTTACAGAATATTGCCAATCCTAGTCCGTCATTCATAAATGTTTGTTGCAATTAAAGTGCTATTTTGAGTTCTTATTTTCTAACTACTTTGAATTAGTGTTGTGATTGTTGAATTTCTAATGATATCATTAATACCAAATGAGAGAACTATAGCAATTGTTAATGGACTTCATTCATCAAGCATTTGAAAACAATTAGCAGTTAGGGAAACATCTTCCCCCACAGTTAATGTTTTTGTTAATTGAAAGCCTATTACATCAAATTGCTATCAGGCATGATGATAATTTTGTTAGCTTTTCTAGTTAGAATGACTATGTGTCTGGGGAAATTCAGAGCAGTTTAACACAGAAGTAGAATGGGTATCATCAAACTCACATGATCAATGTTAAAAGCCAGGCACCATGCACATCATGTGAAGGCCAGGCCCAATAAGATGGATTCAGTGCATTATTGAACCAAACCTTTCATTTACTCTTCTTTCCTCCTGCCTCTGTCTTCATTCCAGACTGTCTTTTCATTAGCTGGCCTCCAGCACAAGACAAATGCTGCTCTGGGTGGCCCTTGGCCTGTCTGCATAGGGCATCCATCATTAGGATGTGCCATGTGGCACCAAGGGTCACACACACACATGCTCTGTGTAATTGCAGATGGGTACCCACGAGATGAGATGATTTACAAGTGGAGGAAGAACTCTGTGGAGGCGGCTGACCAAAAGTCCTGGCGACTCTATCAGTTTGATTTTATGGGCTTGAGAAATACTACAGACATAATAAAGACCACAGCAGGTAAGCTTCCAGTCTCTTGCACTGGTTCATTCCCAAGTTTAACAACAACCATGTTGCCAAGAAGCTCAATACTGAGCTAGAACTTGAGATCACATAGTGCAAACAGGGTCAACGATTGGATGTAATGGCTCATGTAATTTTAGCTCATGCTTATACTCTTGCATTTTCTGTTTGTTTTTCTAGTCCCTGGAAAAGAGGTGATAAAGGATTTGTTTGGATTTAAATGTTTGTGTCCCTTGCAATTATGCTCTCAATGTAGGATAAATTGAGCCAAGGCTCAGTAGCAGCATTTTCAATGGAAAAATGCAATGTAAAATGTAAAAATGATGATGAATTACCTTTTACCCCAGAGATCGAAGGGTATCTTCATGAACCAGACTACACAGAGGCTGAACTTAAAGTAACAGTAAATTAGTTGTTCTCTGGTAGTTGGCTCTTCATGTGCAATGCTGTTCACATGTTGGGCAAGGGTCAAAATTCCCAACTAACCCTTTGGAGTTATTGGAGTAGAGATAATTACTTTAAAACCCATGCAATACTCTCATGCATCCACTGTACTGCAAGTGACATTCAAAGAGGGACACATTTGAATCTGCGAGTTTGATAATCACGTCCACAGTAGAAATTCAACATCCATGGTACCTAAAATTGAGGCTATGTACAGTAGTTATTCTATTGCCTCTTCCATTCTTGATTATAACAGTTAATTTATTGAAAAATCATTTTTGTGTTCATTTTTGTATCATACATTGCATAGTATTATTATACAGCACTATAGGTCTGATTTTACACATAATTCATGTATTCACTAGGGTGTTGTTCTATGTAAAATATGAAACTGTGTGTACTAAAGAGTGCCTAGTGATGGCATAGTGGTTAAGACCCAAATCCTCTCTCTATACTCTATAGCTCTCCTTTTCTGTGTACTGTGTAGGTCAATAAAGAAAAAGTACTGGAAGGAAAGTGGGGAGTGGACTTGCCACTATCCTTAAAATGAAGAAAAAATGTGTTCAATCATTATAGTATATAAAGTAAGACACGTAGTTTGTATGGAGATCAATGACAATTTGTTTTACACTTTGTTCTGTTTTGTATTATGTGAATTATCTTTTGAAAGATATCAAGACAGTCATAAAACAGTTTAGATATTTTTTTCAATGTAATTTCCTAATTTGTAATGAGCCTCAATATGTTTCAGTTAATTAGCTCTTTTTATCCTTCATTAAAACATTTTCAATTTAATTTATGAACCCTGTGATAGTATTCACATGCCTCTGGGGAAACCATGCACATGGCTCTGTAAAGCTTCACATCAGGTTGAAACCAAATGTTGGTGTTCTTTTCATTTTCACAGGTGACTATGTGGTGATGACAGTCTACTTTGACCTGAGTAGAAGAATGGGCTACTTCACCATCCAGACCTACATCCCCTGCATCCTCACTGTGGTCCTCTCCTGGGTGTCCTTCTGGATCAAAAAAGATGCTACGCCAGCCAGAACAGCATTAGGTACACTCATTAGAGTTCAGTAGGACTGACCATACCTAGGAAATAGGTTTATTTTTGAAAAATCGGTTTGAATTGCTTTCAAACAAAACTAATGATGCTCATACAGGCCGGATCCAGACATCATCTTGAGTTCCCACAATTGTCAGCATTTATTTTGCACATTTTGTCCTTTGCATTTTGCTCACCTATTTCCTATGTTCTTTATTAATCTGCTCTTGTCTATACTGTGTAGTTGTTTGAATCACTCCATTAGCTTCTTCTGTTTTATTATGCTTTTTTCCCTTTTTATATACACGCTCTCCATTTGTTCTTGTGCAGTCCTTTGGAACGTTTTGGTGAAGGTAATTGATTTCTGTCCTTTTTTTCTTTTTCTTTGTTCATTCTTTCTTCCTCACACATGTTTGAGCAGTGCTGTGTTTGTCCAGCACTTGGGTTGAAACTTTCCAATTTAATAATTTAATCAATTTAAATATCAAAAGCTATTTAAAATATTTAGATAGATAATACAAAAAATATCAGGAAATTCTGATTCTAATGAAGGCTTGTTAGCCAAAATGCATTAACATGCCATTGCCATTTTTGGAAGATAAGGAATGGATCTATGAAATGGCAGGCTGCTTGTGAAAGGGCAGGGGCAAGTCAAGCCAGTGGTGCAAGTGAAAAAATAGCACCTCAAGTGTAATTCTAACATGCATCAAAGATTGAGATGAGTCAACCTGTAACCGCAAATATTTCAGCTGTTTTGATAATAACTAATAACTACCAACCGACGCCAACAGCAAGTGAAGGCCATCACTATTCTTCACCTGCTCTCAGATTTCCCATAGATTTCAACTTTGTAGGATGTTGTGCTGTACAGGAAACAGTTGTGCTGTCTCATACAGTGGGCCTGAAAGCCATATGTGCTAGTCCAATGCACAATTCACACACAATGATTTCACCCATATAAAGTTGGCAGTATAGAGGAATGCTTTTTGGAGTTTTCCCAGTGTTCAAAGTTGCTGTTCATTCTTTTGTTTAGAACAAAAATTCTTGAATCTGTGCCACTTTATCAGCAGAAGGCAGGCAAACAGGTAAGGGTAATCACTGTGGCAAGCAAGGCTGAAGGAAAAGTGTGAGATGTCTGCCTGAAATAGATGGGGCAAGCTTGTTACCATGGAAACCTTAGTGAAACAGTGGCAGAGTCAGTCTTTTTTCAGAGGCATCCCTATGATGTTCATGATGAAGGGAGATGGTAGAGAGGGAAGACTAAAACCAGCTGGACATATGTGAGGAACAAAGAGTGAATTTGTCTTGCTGGTCGAGTTTTTTCTGATCTGAATCTAATTGATTCACATGTTCTCAGGATGTCACATGATCACAATGTCTTGTTGTGACGCAAAGTGCTAATATTAGCTTGCTAGCTTACTTAGCAGCCTACTGTTAGGCTAAAGTTAGCTTAACAGTAAATAAAATGAGTAGTTACTTGGAGGTAGTCTGTGGCTAGCTATGGAAAGAGATTGGTATGGTTGGAGTCAGGTGTAGGGAATAGTCAGAAATTGTACATTTTAGTTGGTAAGTTGGTTGTCTGGTAGTTCTTAATTATGAAAACATTCAACAGCTATTCAACAGAATTGTTTCCCCCTCTGAACCCATTGCAAAATGATTTAAAACTGGAGGAGCTTATCTTGTTTGTGAATGATTATGAATGATCTTGAGGCAAATGCAATATGGAGCTGTCAATGCTTTGTTTAACCAAGCTCTATTTATCTTGGCTGATCCTGACCCTGCTGGTCTGCTGTTGGACTGTTGCCTTTTGAATGCTCATGTAGTAAATCATTTTTTGATAGCATAGTATAATGGCTGCAGAAAAGTGAGACCACAGATGAGAGAAGTGTTTTTTTTTTTTTATTTGTTGCTTTCTATGTGTTTATTCTGTTTATGATTTCCAGCAAAATCTGACTTGCAGCACAAATGAGGGGCATCAACCAAAACAGGAAGAGGACTGCCTTACTCTGAACTGCTCTACTTGTTTGTTTGTGAACAAATACACAGACAAGTCCAGATGCTGTACAGTCCCACAGCCCCTAGCTAGGTGTGCAGCATCAACTGTTGCTGTAGTTTTGTATTGTGTATTGTCAAGAAGAATAGATCTACTCTACTGTATTGCTACACTCCGGTAGCTTAGCTGTGTTTCAGCATCATAACATAGTAGCCTGTTAGCCAAATGCTTCATTAACATTGGCCAAGCTTAATAAATTCCACAGCTGTTATTCAAAACATCTTTGTTAGCTCAGTGTAGTTGACATATTCTATGCCAAAAAAGATTTGTTGTCAAGCATAGATTAGCCACTGCAGTTGCAAAGCTTAATACATTAGTGAGACTGTAACACCGGGGCAAGAGGGCGTCACTCAGTACAAGGTGAGAGTGATGCAAGTGTCTGATGACTGACAGACTGACCTGACGGACTGACCTGAATATGGCTCCTGATCCCCATGTCTTGCAGGCTGGGAAAAATAACTGCCTCCTTAAACAAGTTTATTCCAGCTCCAAGCAACAGTGATGTAAAACACTACCACTAGCCAAATTCATCAAATTTCAAATTAGCCAGGCTAGCATTTGCTAAATTAGCCTGGAATTGAACTTGGGACCTTTGGGTCTGCAGGCAGAAATGTAGTTCTACAGCATAAATGTGAGCCGTAAAATACAGTTCAGTGGCATGACCATTAAACTGAAATCAGATCCAGCCCAAATCTTATGATCCCCATCATTAACTGTCAACAATCCCTAAGATGGGCTTGTCCTCTCTTCTACCCTCCAGGTATAACCACCGTGTTGACTATGACTACTCTCAGTACAGTTGCCAGGACGTCACTACCCAGGGTGTCTTATGTCACTGCCATGGACCTTTTTGTTACTGTCTGCTTCCTCTTCGTCTTTGCTGCTTTGATGGAGTATGCTACATTAAACTACTACTCGTACAGTGCTCGAAGACCCAGTTGCAGCAAAGCTAAGAGATCGGTAAGGTTGTCCATGAATCAACATTTTTCCTTTTCTATACAGATATTCTTCCATGATTGACTGGATGTTCAGCAAATGTTGAAATGTAGATGGGATTGTGAGGTGTTGCCCACTTGTGTTTAGTGTCAATTGTTACAAAAGTATCTTTTCCCTGATAGTGCTTCGGCTTTGTTATCACACGGATCCCTGGAAGTGAGAAAGCCTTTCAGGGTTGAGATGATGTGACGCTGCCCTTTATGAGCTCTTCTGATAAGACTGTGACTATTTTAAGAACCATTGCATTGGCCTGCTCAAGCTTCCAAGATGGACTCGGCCTAATCTAGACTGTCAACAATTGGAGGAGGGAGTGCAGATTGTCAATTGCAAAGAGACAAAATGTAAAGAGATAAAATGTGGGGCTGCCAAAAAAAAGGTGTCTCATAAATCTGTCAATAAGTGCAAAGAAACGCATGTTTTGCGATTTACGAATGCACATTCAACAATTCAAATGTAAATATTTGCTTTATGAATATACTATTCTTAGAAAAACATATTTTGAATTCTGAAATACATTTGTGGAATAATTTTAAGATACAAATTGTTTCACATAACACAAGTTGAGAGGTATTTGTTTGTGTCCAGGAAAAGTCCCCTGACCAACTCTCTCTCTTTCACTGGCTTTTCAGAACTACTCTGTACTGGATGTGGGACCACCACACACCGTCATCGCTTTAAACAACTCCATGTACTGGCAGGAGTTTGAGGACGCTTGTGTCTATGAGTGCCTGGATGGAAAAGACTGCCAGAGCTTCTTCTGCTGCTATGAGGAGTGTAAAGGGGGTGCATGGCGAAAAGGACGTGTTCACATAGATATTCTTGAGCTGGATGCGTACTCCCGCGTCTTTTTTCCCACCTCCTTCTTGCTGTTCAATGTTGTCTACTGGGTAGGCTATCTCTACCTTTAGCACACTGTAGGAGCTATTTGATCACAAAAGAAGGACAGCACAGTATAAGAGAATGAAAAAAGACTAATTAAAGGTAACGCCGAATAAACTCTTTCTTGTGCTACCTAAAGCAATTACCTGCAGATGAAAACCCCTAACATAGTGAGGAGGACAGTGTTTGTCTGCAGGCCTTTCCCTGCCTCACTGACTTCAGGTATGAGAATACAACACATTAGTTATTCCCTTCATACGCTGTACACTTAAGGGGAGGACAGCGTGGACTTCTGCTAATAATGATACTAAGACAAAGAAGGGAATGTGCTTTGCACTGCTACCCCAAACGTCTCAGTCAAGAAAATGGCTTATATTACAGGTGCTTGTAAAGCACTCGGACCTTGTTATCCAGCCGTCAGTCAAAACCAGTTGATGAAAATCTGAGGACATTCATAACCATTCATAGTGCCTTCCTCTGGAGGGGTAGATACTATCTGCTACAATAATCAGGGAATAATGATTAAAAAAAAGAAGAGTCTGGCTTTGACTGATTATGGCTGTTGTTCAGATCTTTGATTTAGATTCATAAATCAGCCATTTGTTGTAACAACTACACAAAGACTCACTGGGTTCTTATCAGTGTATGCTGACTTTTAGCCATTAGTAGTGACTCATTCCTCCTGCCACCTAGTTTTCAACACTATTAGTACCTCTATATAACAAGTTTATTGGTTCCCTTGGAAGGGGAAAATATGAGTAACCATACAGCAGAAAGAGTCAAAAGTTTTGTGTTGCTATTCATACATATAATTTCAAAGTAATTGGATTTCAGAAAAGATGTTTAACATTTTCACCTACAATACCTACCACATATCAGTGTTGCACAGCAACCATTTCCAGCCAGAGCACTTAACACACAACAAATTAAGTGAATAGGCAAAGAATTGTGTTTTTCATTAACCCGCGGGTGATTACATAGCCTCTTTTCTTTAATCTTTTCAACCCTTAAACCTGTTTGGATTTTTATTAGCATGTGGTGATTATCAGTTCAACTGAAAATTACCAATTATCTGCAGCCAGAATGTGATGAGTGCAAAATGTTATATTATTGACCGTGACCCTGCAGTTCTATTTCTAACACAGTCACTGAATGGGATGCCCAAATGAAATACAATGGATGTAATTTGTATACTATTCTAGGCAGAAATTTGATAATCACGCTCATTAGGATCACTCATCTCTTTCTGGCTGTTGACTCTTGTTTGCATGCAATAGACAGTTTAACTTGACACCCCCCACCCCCAGGAGTTGAAATACATTTGGAAATAGCATTATACTTGACTTAATGTCGACTCTTTATCTCATAATTTGATTTCCTTGTTTAGACTTGGCATTAGCAACCATTGAATTGCCTTAGTGTAGCCCGCCCAGAGCTGAGATGAACATCAGAAATACATATTTACCTCTGATAAAACCTCTGAATGAGGAAGACATCACTTCAGTAAAGGCTTCATCTTTGCTTTGGGCAGTGTCCTTAAGTAGAACTTTTTGATATCCCTTATTGAGCTGTTCTGTGTTTATTATATTTGCTATGTTTGTGCCAAATATTTCACGTATGTGCCCAGTTATTCTTGTTTTCAAGCAAGGTTGAACTACCCTAAAGAATAGTGACTTTTTATACAGCACATGTAGTAGTATATAAACTGTGTTTGCAAGCAGGTTTATATTGTAAGTTTTTGTTGTAAACACCAGATCTTGGAAATGTCAAAAACAAGGTATGATTCTGGGTGGGGAATGAGCTGATTGGTAGATGGCTAAAAGCTGTTACTAGTTTTGTCAGATTTCCCAATACACTTTTTGTCAAATGCCTTAGTGGTAGTAGTTTGGAAAAAGCAATGTTCCGTGTTTTGTTTGAAGGTTTGAAGTTTATCTTGTGGTCGCATTGAAATTGTCAGACATGTGATGTGAATTTAAGCCCAGTTGACTTTGCCTCTTGAATTCTGGTGTATTTTG
>OOFE01013000.1:36300-48324 GCA_900323365.1 Monocentris japonica | reverse complement strand
CCTCTGTGATAGAGTGGCCAAGGATACTCTCCAGGGGTCCACACACATCCAGAAAGACACCATCACTCATGACAAATTCACAAGACCTTACACAATGACAAAACAGCCTCGCAGGACTCTCTGCTGGTGTAGTGGATTGTTCTAGACATCTTATTACTTTCCTTATCGCTGTCATTTCCTTTATCTACAAGCTAACACCATTGTTTTAAGACCTCTGAGCAGCTCTACAATAGCCTTTACCTAATTATCTTTAAAACATACAATAATCAATCAGAAAATGACAGAGCGGGAACAGGGCTTTAAAAATACTGGCAAGAAAATGGCATTTATCCCAGGCAGATATGAATGCTCATATAGCTCCATTCATAGGCACAGCAAAAACAGTCATTAGTGTTTATTACAACCTTCTTGGAGGTATCCGATGAGTGAGGGCTTTCACATGGGACACAGTGAGTACTAGAAAGTTTAGATGATGACAGACCTGACACCATCTAATTTTTCCTGATGCAGGAAACCCCCCTTCATCTGGCACTGCACATAAACTCGTAAGAACAATGTTACTATTGGACCTAGGTTTCGTGAGTATCACAATAAAGGTGCATATGGGAGAATATGGGAGTGAAGTAGTCCTCTCACCTGGAGTCAAACAGAGGGTCGGTGTACTTGGGAGGGGAGCACAGAGGTTGCTCTCCAGGCTGGAAGTCTCCCGGACTGTTAGGGGGCACAGGTACACCCCCCTTCCTGCCTCGTCCTGGGGCACCATCTGTAGGGACAGATAAAGCTACTTTAATAACAATGTTTACAGTTCTAACCCAGTGAGGGGGCGAGTGGGCAGTAGGCTAAGGTTCTTAATTGGGGGATGTTGTACACAGATGAAGTAGACACTGATGGAGCTGTGCAACATAAATGCTAGTCACGTTCTTGAGTGCACTCACTTTAATATAGATGTAAATATAGTATATTAATCATGAACTGTGCACCACAGACATGACCGTGCAGACAGTGGCTACTTTGAGGCCATATGCTGTCAGTGGCTAGTTAGGAAGGCTGGCTGGCCAGTAATCCCTTCAGCCATACAGATTTAAGAAGCTATTTCTGCTGGCTCTTAGTCGGTGGCACTGGCTTACTGCAAAGTAGTTCCCTTTTCTTAATATTTTCAAATGTTGGCTGCAGTTTCTCTTGCTAATTAATGGCTGTACCTTCATCATCCAACAGAAAGCATGTTAGCAGGTGGGGACATACTTCCTCCAGAACAGAGCAGAATGAGCAGAATGCAGCAGGCCCCTTCAAGGACAGATGGTCCAGGAATATCTCAGTCCTTTTCTTGTTGGAGTCCTGACCCAGTATTTCTTTGTACTCCCCCAATGAGAAGACCTTATCGTATACCAAGTAAGGAAGTACACTGTTGACATCCAGCTCATTCAGAATCCTTTCTCGGTGCTGTTTAAGTATCTTGGCTGCCCATCTCTTCTTCCTGTTGCATGGCTTCCTGCCAGGCCTCTGCTGCTGCCTCTTCTGCTTCTTCACAAACCACTTCTTGGTGCCACTGCCGAACATCTTCAAGTTGAGGAGACCCACCAAAACTTCTTCCACAGCTCTGTCAACACAGTTCCCAAAGGAAGGGAGGTGCATATTTTATACCAGTGAAGCTACCATGCCACATATTTCCAAGAGCCTCTATTTGTTGTGGTCTGTGTAGTGTATCTGGGACAGGAGGAGACAATCTGGACGGTGGCTGATTTGTAGCAGGGCACTTAACGACACTAAGAAGATTACCAGACTTTTAAGTAGACCAATACAAACTGCTCACAATGCACAGATCATATTTTATATTTTGCCTGTCTTGATGGAAGATAAAATATTTTAGCTATGTGGTCATTTATCCGCCATTCATCTCTCATATTTAAAAATAGTATCTGACCAAATTGTTATTTCTGTTATTTCATTTAGCACTAACCATGTCAGAGACTCCATAGTTTTTCTGGGTTATTCTGACTAGCCTAGAGATCATGAGGGAGCGGTGGTAGCCTAACGGTTAGAGAAGAAGGCTTGGGAGGTTCAAATCCCCCACCCAGCTTGGAAAATCTGGGCAAAGTAAATGAGACATGCTCTCTCTTCTATCACCAGTGAGGTGTCCCTGAGCAAGACACCCCCAACTGCTTCAGTGGAGCTTGACTGTACAAAACTGATCATCTCCCAAGTGTGTTTGTGTGTAACTGCCCCCCCCCCAACAACTCCTCCTGGTTGTTGCAGTAAGCGAGAATGTGTTGCCTGATTAAAATAAGATTAAAACAGTTTATTGTGGGCAGTGAAATGTTGATGGGAACATGTCAGAGGTGCATTCAAGAGAAACATTAGCAGATAACAGAATGGAAAAAAGTAATATAAGGGAGAGCATACAATGCAGTGTACTGAAAATGTATATAAGAGTAATGCAGCATGAACCAGCATGACCTTGATGCTGTGAGGGAGGATGACCTACTCTTTACCAGAAGAGGGTGCAATTTGATCATTGAATATGAAACAGATTGTGTGAGTGCTGCACTTCTATAAAATGTATCAAGAAAATGTACAGTATACAGTCTTAGACTTGACAATATGACTGTTGAATACTGAAAATGTTTGGTCAGACTATAGATCATCCATAGGTTAGTCTCGTTTCTTCTTCTAAAGCACCTATTTTTGCCCAAGAGCCCCAAACTCATGGGACATTTCAATATATTGAAGAAAAAAACTAAAAATGGCTCCTATAAACAATCATATATATCAATAACTGTGATTCTCAAGCATGTTTCATCCTGTTGCACAACACCTCTGGAAGTGCATAAATTAAAACTTGCAAAATCTTGAAATATTTTCCACATTTTTCTAATAAAAACAATCTACAGACTGGTGATTGGAATTGGCATAACCCAAAATCACCATGATGCAATTTATCTCATATCATACATGGGGCAAATAGGTAGTATTAACAAATTTTGTTTTAACTTTTATCGAGTACAAGAATGATGAGGTTTAACACATCAGGGCAATCCAGAAAATTCTGTAAATGTCTAAATTGCCAATCACAGAAGTTGAAATTGACTCTTAAACATGTTGTGATTGTCTAGATTTTATGGCCTTCACCGTGTTGTCCTATGTGGCCGCCTCCACCCCTCTTGTGGATGGCTTCACCATCCAACAAACCATGTAAAATCTGTCTGAAGTCTATCAATGTGCTGATATTGATTTGTAATCTGTCTGTTATGTTTGAAATGTTTTTTGATAGTATTAAGAGCGAGGAAGCTATTACAGTTGGGAAATCTGTCTGCACATGATGACATAAATGTAATTTTATTTCAAGTTTAGCCAAACCTCCTCATGGCCCAGTCACATAATACCCCAAAGTACATTATCAATGTGTGATTGAATGTAATTGAATGTAGCTAATAGCTCCAGGATAACAAAAGAACGTCTTGATATAAAAGGCAAGAGATATCAGGCTTATTGTTTCACCGTCTGGCTTAGTGTGTCAAAGGTCACTGAATTAGTCTGATATAAAACTGATGGCCTAAAATGGACATAGCCTGCATCAAAATATGTGATACTATGTGCTTTAGAAATGTTCTGTTAGGCTATTTACTGAATTGTGTTAGTTATCCAAACATTCACTCCTTATTGTCCATGGATATATTTAATTATGCCAATAAAACCTGAGTGTATGCTCCCATTAAGCAGGCTTCATACTTTATTTAACTGGATCTGTTATACCTGTAGTACTTGTGAATCCATGACAAAGTGCTTCAGCACCTCTTTTAAGACCAGCCTGTCCACAGTGTGATAAACACGATGGTCAAGAGAGAAGTGGTAGAAACTGTAATTACATGTCTCCTGGCACCATATAGGATAATGAACAAGCTTTAAGTGTGAAACTGGCTATGCACCAAATAGATTGGATCTTGCTGTCACAAAGCATGAATACAGTCATAACGTTTTACCCATTTGGTACGGCCATCTTGGTGTTATAGCAAAACAGTTCTGTTGGCAAAAAAGTGAAGCAGTAACATCTTGTTGTCTATCTGACTTGTGCAACAGGCTGTGGTGAAAAAAAATCAAATTCAACTTGACTTGCCTGCTGCTTCTCACCTCACAGCCACTTCTCCCATGGATTTAGAGAACTGGAGGAGGGATTTTGACTTAGTGAGTAGGAAGACCATCCTTCAGTTGGAGGACTTGGGTTGAAGCCTCTGTGTTGGCAAGCATCTCCCCTGCTGAAGTGGTCTTGAGCAAGACACTGAATCCCCACCAGTTCCAGGGGCGTTGTTCTGTTGCTGACCATTATTCGTATTATTTTTAGTAGTAGTATTCGACTAATAGTTATTTCTTTGACTTCTTCTTTGATTAAATTAAAGGTGTTATGTGTAGCATTTTAGCATTAATAAATCTTTAGCACATACATTTTGAGATATTAGATAATCCCTGTAAGCAAACGAGACCATAGGCGAGAAGACTGGCAGCCTCTACATTGCATTTTACATTGTGTTCCACCAGGTTGGATTACACGGGAAATCTGCTGGATTGCTTTTCAGCACAAAACAGCAAGTGTGTAATTGTTTTTCCAGCGCAAACAGAGCTTAAGTTTTCAGCGTTTCTTGCAGCGGTACATGGTGAAAGGCCAATGGAAAAATCATCTCCGACATGCTTATCCTCTATGCGGAGCACTGCTAGTTAGGGGGAAGGGGGACAAGTAGCAAAGTCCTCTTTTCAACAGAAAGCAACAGAGTTTATGGGAAATGTGGTCTTCATTTTGAGAAACATTAGCACTAACAGTATCACTGGAGTGAGATAGAGGCTACCAATCTACTTGACCATGGTCCTATTTGTTTATGATAATTATACCAAGGTATCACAATTAAGTTGACGTTTATGGATGTTTAGGGTTAAAAATACTACACGTAGAGTCTTTAGAGTCAGTCAATGCATCATCTTCTTGTAACTAGTCACAAGTCACATCTTCCCATTCTTGAACAAATTGGGGAAAAAAAGTTGAAAATTGAACCTTGACAGCCAAAGACGTAATTCCTACGGACACAATGCTTGTCTTACAGCACTTTTCGTAATGCAATTGGCATCCAATATGTAATCGCTCTGTTTTCCTTGAAAATATTTCCTAAGACAAGGTGCAACTTACAGAATTATTACATCAACGATAAAACAAACAAAAGGCTTATCTGGGCTCTTATCTGGTCCCATGATATTAATTAATAAGTCCTAATATGCTCGAGCTTGAGGCTGTGCTTGATACTTATTGTTTAAATAAGTCTCTCCTATTTGCTTTGCATTATGCAGCTGACAACAGAATTCCATCCACTGCAAACCCTTTTCTGCTTCACAGTTGTGCTCTTATCAGCTTGCTCAATACCGGCTTTGGTATTACTTCTTGTAAGTTGAGTCATAAAGTCAGCAATGTTTGGCTTGTTGTATGTAATTCCGCCGAATATTTGTGATAGCAGCAGTACAATTGTTGGCAAACAACTAAAGTAAATAGGCTAGATAGACAGAGATAGGCACGAACTTGAGTAATGCTCAGAACCGTGTCTGATAATACCTGTCTGTATTCCAGTCTTTCCTGAATCTTAATCTCTTTTTTATTGTAACATCTGATTTCATCCAGAGCACCAAAAAAGGACATTAGATTAGATTAGATTAAATCAGACTTTAATGATCCCTGTGGGGAAATTGGATCATTGCAGCAGCAAAGTTATAGCACATTGATAAGAATAGAGGAAAAAGAACATATTGAAGATAATACAACCAATAATTACAACAAAAAGAACCTACTGAAGATATAGATGCAGTGTATATGTCACGCAGGAGAATTCCTATTGCATTGAAAGAATTTTCACTGTGTCACTTGAGTACTGACAGATTTACAGGTTAATTTTTTAGAAGAAGTTTACATTGTTAGCTGTTCATGTTATCAGATTTACAGATGTAAGAACGTATGTACAGTGATCTGTTGAAACGTGCAAAAGTGCTGAAGAGGTCAAGGAACATGATTCTCATCATGTTTCCAGGTCTATCCAGATGGTAGTAAGCCTTGTAGAACAGGCAGCCAGCACCTTGATGACCTCTTGAGATGCATGAATTGTGATCAAACAGCAGCATCAACATATTTTTGCCTTTTTTATTGGACAGTTGACAGAGACAGAAAGGATTGGATCCCAGGATGTCAGGATTACATGGTATACGCCTTAGACAGCTGAGCCATCAGGACCAGCAGTGTGTGATATTGAAAGTATGTGTGTGGAATTGAAAGTATGAAGTTACTGCAGTGTTTCAAAAGTGTTTCAAAACATAATATTATACATTGTATACTTAGACACAAATTCAAGAGAGAAGTGGCGGTTTGGCTGGACATTTCGATTTCATGAGATATAGATATGGTGTCATACTGTAAAGTGCATCACCATCACAATGACCATGTGCCTTTATACATAGGTTGAGACCTACTAGATGGATTGGCCCGATGAAGCAGAGGGATTCTTCTGCTTTCCACTGGAACAAATAACAGTCAACAATTGTCCATCTTCACCTTCCTTTTACTCTGGATGGATTTTCCAATACTGAGGACCAAGTAAGGTAGTAAATGTCACTCATTATATTATACAATGAACACAAAAAATAAATTCCTGGTATTTAACTCAATATATAGTGTTATCATATTATATTCCATGATTGTCTTTTTAAGGCAAGAAAAGTAGCATATCCATGCTAAAATCAGGTTTTTCCAATGGGATAGTATAACCAATCTGAAATGAATTGATATGCTAAATTTAATAGTATTTAAATAGTATTTTTATACTATTTAAAATACTATAAAAAATGTACTTATTAACATTTTGCTGGTTGCAATGGAATTTCAAAAATCCTTCTGGGTATTTCCTATGCAAACAGCTTTATGCAATAAAAAATGTATTCACTAATAGCATTGACTCAACTTTTGCCAAATATTTTATTAGCTATATCTTTTTTCTGGAAATAGTGAAACCTCATTTTGCCCCTGGAGCTGGTAGTGGTTTAGTGTCTTGCTCAAAGACACTTCATCAGCAGGGTGGATGCTTGCCCAAACTGGAGCTTGAATCCAGGTCTCCCTACTCCTTATGCCACCCAGCATGAAGTAACTCAGTGGTTGAGTGAGCTTGTGTTTTCCTGCCTGGAAAACTCCACTAAACCTGCATGTGTTTGAATCTGGTTCATTTTATCTTTGCATACACCCATCTCACCCTATCTTGAATGTATTTGAAAAGTAAATAGATGAAATTTGTACAGCCCACTCTTTTGTAACTGTAAGAGAAATGGGCCCATAGCAACTCGTGTGTTGTACAAATATCAAACACATCATATGTAACATAAAACACCTAACACCCTAACACCCTAACATACATAACCTTATATCCTAAGAAGGCATAACTTACTAACACTACTACTGTATCTATTTCCTTTATCTCAGTCAGTTGAGCATGGCACTAACACTGTCAGGGTTAAGGGTTTGATTCCCAAGCATTTAAGCATTTTAGATAAAAGCATGCACCAAATAGGATGTTATGTCATTTGCTCATGAAACGTTCATGTGGAGGAGGTATTTTTGTTGACTAAGGTTACTGTTCAAAACACAACAGCTCAGTGGCTCTACAGTTAGAGCATCTGCCCTCAAACAGAAGCCCAAATTCACTGGCAAAAAAAGATTGCAGGCCATTAACCTCACACAATAAATGGAGACCACATATTGCATGCAGATTCAGAGGGTTGCAACATGTGCAAGACATGCCTCAGTAATCCTGTGCTAATTGGGTTTTGGCAGAAAGATTGGCACACATGTCACTTTTTTGAGAATCTCAATGCACAATTATTGTGCCTCAAAACACTTACTGAGGTGTATATATTTCATTGTTCTATCTGGAAACATGGAGTATTTTTGGCTTTTTTTATTAGCAACTATTATTAGCCATACACCACTTGGGGTTTCAAGATGCTTCCTTCTAACAGTGTAAAATGAAGCTCTATTGTAAAATGCTAAATTATTATTTTTAAAAGGTATTTCCATGTATTTGACACAAAAGTAATCAAAAAATGTGTAATTAATTAATACTAAGACAGCTAACAACTGTGGGACAAAGCGAGACCAAGACATAGCCAAAATACATGATCAGTGATAAAACTTTTTTAATTTTATGATATTGCATGAAATAAAAATTCTTTCTTCAATTGATTATAACACAATATTACTCATTATCAGTGATTAAATATGGAAAACAATAGTTTGATGGCGCAATTAATCAATAAGCACTACGTTTCCTTTCACTTCATAATATTGCCTGAAATCAAAACTTCCTGAATTGGTACTACATTGGTTCTACAATTGTGGGCGACACAACATTACTCATTAAGTGCTGCAGTAACAGGCATTCTCCACCTAAAATGGGCTTGTCTTTCCTTCTGTAATCCATAACCATGCAGTCCTGTGCTGAGGACAAGTTAGAAGTTCTCATAATGATGAATAAAGTGTGCCTGGTCCCTCTTGTTCATCTGCTGGCAAGCTTTCTCCACATTCTTGGTTAGTCCAGGAGGTCCACAGCTGAATACACCCATTTTACTGACCTACAGAGAACAATAATGTAAAAATAAAATATGGATCTTTGTTCAGCCTCCTGTTTGGTTATATTGGGTAAAGCATCGCAGAAACAAGATGGCTGTAGGACTGACCTCGGGATGAACCTCCTGCAATGAGCTGAAGAAGGACACAAAGGGCGGACGGCCAAAATGGGTGACAGAGCGCAGGCCGGTGAACAGACTCCGGTTCCGCACCTTCTGGAAGTGACGCTCACACACATACTGTGCACAAATCACACAAAAACTGGTGAGGAATACATTAGCCGTTTGCATTATTAGCTTGAAATGTGAATGTTTTAAGTAATTCTATTTGATTCATTTTATTCTTTGTTTTGAGCTACTATTTTAAATACTACATGTTTTAGTTTTTTGAATCTTAAATATCTGTTTTTACTTTGTACTACATATTTTCCTTTTTAATTTGTTGTTGTATTTTATGTGTACATTCGGCACACTTGTAAAAGAGGGCACCTGTTCTCAATGTGTCTCCCAGTTTAAATAAATAAAATGAAAATGAAATAACATTCACATTCACCATCACTTAAATGAATACTTGGATTTTAATAAACTTTACATTATATGTGACACTTGTCAATGTAAATGGTGATTGCAAAACTCACCAGCATGGTGGTGCGGAGGTCAAACTTCTCAGCCAGCTGAGTGATGTAGGTGTGGACTGAGACCAGTTCCAGGGTGTCCATCTCTTCCACCTCTCTGATGATGTCCGACACCCACTCAAACTGACGCTGTGTTCGTGTCACCCAGATGAAGTAGACCTTCCAACAATGATTGTCATCGTTAATAAATATTTGTTCATAATTGAGCTGTCTGACTAATTGAGGGTAAATAAAAGAAACAAGCAGGTTTTAATGCGGGCGGTAAGGCATTCAAGACAAAATATAGGTTGTTCTACGTTAAGTAGTACCTTTTTACACTGAATCTTGGACTTGATAGAGGACTTAAACACTAGGTCCTTGAGAATGGATGCAAACGGGGTGACTCCAATCCCTCCTCCCACCAGAACAGACACCTCAAAGTCAATCCACTCCTGATGGCCCTCTCCAAACGGCCCATCCAGGTACAGCTAGGGATGCAATAAAATATCCTCGTCAATATAATATAAGGGTAAGAGTGGAGAAGCAGATAGAACTGCATACACACACACACACAAAATAGTCATATGCCCTGCCTTTGGATAGGTGCCCAGATCAAGTAGGCTGTCATCAGTGTAGAGCTCTCTGAGTTGGCTGGTCCAGGGCCCCACAGCACGGATGTGTAGACTGAGGGTCTCCTCATGGGGTGCTGACGTCAGTGTGAATGGGTGGTACTCATCTGTGCCCAACATCAGGCACGCTATACGAACCCACTGGCCTGAACGATACACAAAGCCCTGTGGGCGCTTGAACTCCAGATGTGTCACACCTGCAGGCAGGACAGTCAACAGAGGTGATTTTAGTAAAAACAATGAAATGATGCAATTTCATAAAAACTAAAAACAGAGAGAGGCAAATAAGACACTAAAAGTCTTGTTTGTTCAGCTTAGCCAGAGGACAGCGTCACCTGAAGGGAGTAGCTCAGCCCTGACCACAGGGATCTCCACCTTCTTCTTGCTCAAGCTGATCAGCTTGTCCAGCAGGAAGAGCAGAGCGGGCGGGATCAGGTAGATGTAGAAGCGGGGCTCTTGGAGGAGGGCGTAACTGCCGTGGATTACCGTCTGTTGGAGAAGCGCAAAGCCAAGACCAGCGTCACACACTGAAGAAACCTCATCCCATCTAGCAGACCTAGATCCATTAGGAAAAGCCTGCTGAATTCTGATCATTTGGGGTTTTTTGGTGATAAAGAAGTACTCACTAGAGTGTATACAACAACGTAGAGGTAATGTGTGAGCCAGAATCCACGAAAACTGATGCGACGGAAATAATGAGAGGCAAAAACATACATGAAGGCAAAAGTAAAGAGAAGCAGGATACCGGTCATTCCTAGAACAAAGATAAAACACAACAAAATAAACAATTATGAAGCTCTCAATCTATACAATGGAATTTGTAAGCTCTAACATCAATCTTTTATTTTCTTACCATACCTGGAACCGTTTGAAAGAACCAAAACGACCACTTGAGAGGAAGTTCAGATCTAAAAATGAAAACACACTGTAAATCAGCTACATGAAGAAAATGCAACATGCCATACATCTGGAGCAAAGCATAAAGGGTCCTGCTAAAATCAAACAGATGTTTTTAAACATTACCCATTATTGGATAAGACCTTGGGAAACAGACAAGACAGGATGCCGAGATCAGTGATGGAGAAGATGTAGAGGTTGACCACATGACCCAAAGTATGAATAACTATGGTGAGAAGAGAAAGGGGAGTGAGCAACACAATGCCAACATTAAAAACAAAATTAACTTACACAAACATCACAAAAGTATCCGGGCATAAACAGCTGAAGATGTTGTTACTCAAAACTTGACTGTTCCTTACTGTCCACTGAAGTATTAACCCCTCCTATCCTATAACCTACATCCCTTGTAAGCGTGTGCGTCCCATCTTCCAACCTGCAAGGATGATGGCAGTCATGGCCATAAAGCGATGGAAGTCGATGGCGGCATCAAAGGGGATGTATCGGTTGAGGAAGGTCTCTCGGCACAGTGTGATGAGGTTGCGACACACGGTCAGGAGCATGTAGGGAAACAAAAAGGAGATGGCGGCTGCTGAGCCACGGGATACGATGATGCCCACCACTGAGGTCTCTGGAATACCTGTAGAGTCGGCCTGCAAACCATAGTCTAAACACAGAGCTAAATCTGTTAGTTCAGCTTGACTCTATCGCATGATTCTGAACATAAGTAGTGAAGGATTATAATGCATTAGGCCAGTGGTCCTCAAATCTGGACCTCTGGGTCCAGAGTACTGCTGGTTTTTTATTCTCCCAGGTAGTTTCCATTCTAGCTGTCTAATCAGGGACTGATTAGACCTGGGACACCAGGTGAATGCAATAATTACCTGGCAGAATAGAAAAACACGGTACTCCGGACCCCAAGGACCAGATTTGAGGACTGCTGCAATAACTAAGAAGATATAGTGAGCAGAAAAGTACAACAAGGAGGAGAATGAATTTTACTCACAGTAACATCTTTCAAGACACACGCCAGCCGCGATGCCATATACAATGATGAAGCAGACTATGTGACGACGATAATTCTCAATGAAGCGTTTGAAATGTTGGATCTTCTGCTGGATTGGGTTCCTCTTGTATTCGCGCTTAGGCTTTACATAGACGTTTGGGGTATGGAGGCTTGACCTGCAAGTAGTCAGTTGGACTTTTAAGTATGATTGCTTTTCAGTGATTATGCTTGTGTGGAATACTTG
>OOFE01013000.1:0-30695 GCA_900323365.1 Monocentris japonica | reverse complement strand
TACCTCATGTAAACACCAGGTGGGACCATAGTGATACCAAAGCGTATGGCAGCAGCCTGAAACTCAGGAGAGATCCCTGGATCAACAAACTTCTGATAACCTGCATGCAAACAAAATATCATAAAAACGCATAGTATATTATAGTAAAAGGGCAACAAAAACAACATAGGAAACTGCAAGCTGTGTGCTATAATAACCGCACCGTAACTCATCCATCTTATCAAAGTGAGGAAGACAATGTAGTATAGATATTACAATTCGGAGTGATAAAAACTGATGGGATCATCTAGCCATTACCACTTTAATTTACTTCAAGCTGCTTAGCTGCTTAGTCAGCAGAAGACACACCCTTGGGTGATGCTTTGCTGACAGAGCACATATTTGTACAACATCATCAACGATAACTCACCTAACCATTTGTGGTTAGGTGGTCACCAGTGCATTACTTATTCTCCTCCCCTTATACACACACACTCTTTCTGTTTCTCACCTGGATAAGGAGGCAGCTTCCCGTTTCCAAGGTATCCAGGCAGCCATTCATAGAGAGCAATATTCTATTGAAAAAGCAGATAAAATTCATTGCAATGTTTTAGTCAGTTGTCTGCAATAAAACTTTAACTGATTAAAAAAAATCATTGAACATGAACATAATGATGTTCTGGACAAGTCGCCCAGAGGATAGAACCATGCTAAGGAAACAGGTGAGAAGTGATGCAATCGCCCTTAAACTAAAACCATTTCATCCATAAAATCATGACCACCTGGTGTTGATGCAACCTCACGCTGTCCAGAGTGCAAATTAAATCAACACCAGTGGAGTGAGAGGATTACATAAGGAGTTTTCCTTCTACCTGGAATGTGGCCATCACGATCTTCCTGGCATTTTGAAACAGCTTTTCGTCTGACCACTCTGGGTGTTCCTCGTGCAGTTTGGTGGCTACACAATTGTGGTAGCGAAACCAGATAATCCCCTCTGCTACTGTGAACATGTTCTCATTGGCCCAGGCATTTCCCAACTCTGGACACAGAAGAGGGCATCAATTATAGGGAATTCTCCTATTCAATCATATGATGTGCCTTGGTATAGTTACAACACAGTAAATACAGAATAGATAAAGCTATAAGCATTCTACAGCAGATTGTCCCAAAGACAAAGATACTGTACCTTACTGGCATAGTGCCATGCTTCCGTTGCATGAGGAGGATTTGACCACTAATTGAGTGATAATTTGGGTGTTTGTTTTCACAGACTTGACAACAGAGTGGTGACAACAGGAGCAGATCCTCCACCACCGCCCCAGATAATAACTACACACCTTTAACAACACTAGCAACAAAACACTGGTTTCAGGATAGCTGTACTGCGTCTTCTTTGCTACAGAGATGGGGCTTTACTGTGGTGAGTGTGACAACCCATTTACACAATAAAGAGTCATAACACATGGTAGGTAGAGTCTCTGTCCACTCAGCCTTGTAAGCAATAACCACGATGGAGTGAGAACTGAGTGAAATAATATTCACAATTTGTAGCGTTTGGTTTCATCAGCTTGCAGTACCAAATGAGTGGAGATTCCCACACATAAGAATACAGTGAATACCAGAATGTTTAAGCAATCACAAGAGAGTATTTGAAAGCCAGTTTAATGTACTTTTCTCTGACTGAAAACTTACCTGCCACTTTCTGAATTCCCCTGATGTGGTAAACCCCACCCATCTGGTACTCAAGTGAGGATTGAGAAATGTTTGCAAATAATGTTTCATCTAGCTCTGGTTTGAAGAATAAAGTATAAAATCTCTCACCATAGAGGCCCTTGGGTCCGTGCTCCCCTGTAGAGGGGTCAGAAGCACTCCACATGAGATAGCGCCCCCCACCCTGTTTTGGCATGTTCCACTCAGGGCCTGTAGTCAAGAGCCCTCCAGAGAAGCTTCTCAGGGAGTCAGACCAAGACGTGGAGGGGCCATAGATGGAGCTGCCGTCTATCCAAGCTGTCACCAGGTTGACCTGTATGTATTATTCATTATACTCAAAAACACTGCAGGTTGGGAAAGGGAACTATAACTGTAACATAACATAAAACTAAGCTCACATATAGTGCACACACTTTGCACGCACGCCCTTCAGAATTACCTGAGCACAAAATATAATTGCTTACACTGTCTATATTTGCAGATATAACAAACATGTATTTTTTGTTGAATGTCTCCAAGTGTCAAAAGTTAGCACCTGTATACGAGGGTTATTGGGACTCTGGCTGGACTCTTTGTCCCAAGGTCCTCTCTGGAATGGAAGCAGAACATTCCCGGTGCCAGAGGGGTCGAAGACAGAGTCTCCTTTTGAAACTGGGATATTCATGAACTCAGGAGGACATCCAGGAGTTCTTGAGTCAAAAATTTCAAAAGTGACATGATAACCTGGAAAGTTAAAGTGAAAGCATTTTTCATATTAAATCATAGAAATAGAAGAAACAATTGTTAATACTGAATTTTTCAAATTGGGGCCTGCTGGGTCTGGATTTTGCCCACTTATTTAATTCTCGATGATAATGCTACCACAATCAAATGAAAAGCCATTACATATTTACCAAAAAATACAGATAGCACTGTTCGGTTGCGTGATGAGGGCAGACCAGAGGGGCCCCTTGTAAGCAAACGGCTCATTCTTCGGGGATTTGGCAACTGTGGCTCCTGAATGGGCTGGTAGACGCCGTCGGAGTAACGCGCGGGCACGAGGCGCACAAGATGTGAACCTACGCAAACATAATCACAGTGGTGATACGGTGCGGTGACATGTTGCACTGTACAATTCATGTTACTGCAACTTACCAACAGCTCCCCGTTTGGGATAACCCAGACTGTTGTACCAGCCATCACATCGTGGAACTTCCCAGTCTATTTTACAGCGTGAACCTGTTCAGGTGAAGCCAAAATTATGTATTGTTCAAATATCCTTCCGTGCAGATCTATCATTTGTTGACGAGCAAACGTTAACTTTATTGAATAAAACGAGAAAGGGAAATAAATAAAACTAGAAAGGGATTAGTCCACTTACGTTCAATGACAATAAGCACCAAGCCAACCACTGAGATACTCCAAACCCGTTTACGTAAATCCATTGAAGCGAGTGATCCTGCTCGGTCCGCAGTTTCAGCCAAGAGTAGTTGAGGACTCTCTGAAATGTGAAGAAAAGGTGAAGGTAACTGCCAGTAACATTTCATAGAATATTTTCTTTTCCCATACAATCGTAATTATGCATGCTTTATTGATTTAGCAAAGTTTTGAGAAAGAAAAGACTAGCAGTCTAATTCAAATCTCTTGCAACATGTAACGCCTTTTGTCTGGTTGAATGAACAGTGTTGTAAAAGTTTGGCACCGCACGTCTTGGCCAGGTGTGTAAAAACCTATAGGCAGACAAGTACCTCGTTTCTCGTTGACAATTCATAGGCAAAAGATGAAACTGTTGAAACTTACCCACTTTAGAGGATGAAACGTAGTGCAGAAGCAATGCAGAGGTACAGGTGAGCTATTATGGATGGCAGATGTCGCAATACTAAAGCCAACATGTGCTGTACAGCTTATCACAAACTGCATGTGACCTGTGTTGCCCAAATGGGAACGGTCATCATCTCTGGCTCACACCTCTTTTCCAAAGGATTCAAATCAATGCATCCTCCTCCCGAGTGACACAAAGGAAGCCAGTGGTATAAAAGAAGTGTATGTTCCTTCAACATTCACACTTTCCGTCCCGTCTGCAGTCCTGATCTTTCAACTTTCAGGTAAGGTAGTTCTTTGAGATTTTACCTTTTCTATGTTTCACTGGTGGTATTTTATTTGGGCTTTGAAACTTTTCCATCACTTTACTTTCAAAACCCAGACCTAGTTGAGAGTGTCTTTACACTTTACATTACACTGAGTTAAGTGGTCACATGACTGTATAGAATTGCATGGACTTGTGCTTTATACACGTGCACTATTGTCTTAGTTAACAGTAGAGACATGCAGGCATGCAAAGTGAAATGTGCTTGCATAACTCAGGCAGCTTTTAATCATGTGCCATGTTGCACAGAGGTAATAATGTACCATCCCCTATCTACTGTAAGGAACAAGAGCTCCTATCTCTGCATCTTGAGGTAACTGAGAGCCCCACTACTAACAGTGTCTTCTCTGTTACGCTGTCTGGTTTCAGCTGAATTCGTAAGATCTGGAGCAACGATGACTTTCTACGATGACATTTACCCATTCTACACTCTACAAAGGACCTCCTTCGTCTTTAGCAGCCGTCTGCTCACCATTATTCTGGTTTTCCTTGTGCTAGCAGTCAGTTTCCTTCTCATTTTGCCAGGGATACGAGGGAAGTCGGTGAGTGCAAGCCATTGGATATACTATTACACACTGGAAATATATTTGATATCCTTAGAATTGTTGCCTGTGCTTGATCGGATACCTTAATTAACAATTAATTAAGAATGAGTGAAAACTGAAAAATAAGCAAGCACTGCAATTGCATGTTTTTTTTAATTACTTGGATGGGTGTAAAATGGTGTAAGGTGTAAAATGAACTCCAAATAAATGTTATTTTGTTTTATATTCCTTCCTGTTAGAGGCTGTTCTGGATGTTTCGAGTGATAATCAGCTTATTCATAGGTGTTGTGATAGTTGGTGAGTTTGGAATTTCTCCTCTGAAACCTTTATGCATTTTGAATTGAAGTTGATGAAATAATTGCTGGTCTTGATTTTCATGTCATTGTCATGGTCAGTGATTCATCGTTTTCATCCTTTCTCTCCAGCGCTGAACTTTACTAATGACTGGGCAGAGGCCAGAACAACCACTAATGCGACCTACAAGTCTTTCAGCAATGCAGTGGTTAATGCTGAGATTGGCCTGCACGTTGGACTGTATGGCATTAATGTGACACTAAAAGGTGAGTCAATTAGCTATTATATGTAGGTTTCCTGTACAACACACCCATATTATCGGTAGCTGTGATGTTTGACTGGCACCTTTGTTCAGTCAGTTCAAGCCACTTTCATTTTCATATTGAGACAGTTTATACATTAATTTGTTTCTCTTTTGTCTTTCAGGGAATCCTGTCATACAATTCAATGAGACCATTGACTACAATGAGATGTTTAGTTGGCAGGACTCTATTGAAAAAGACTATGCGGAAGCTTTGGAGAAGGGCTTACCGAACCCCATCCTGTACATTGCTGAGAAATTCACCCTCAACAGCCCATGCGGCCTCATCTTCCAATATGCCTACTCTGGACGATATGCCTCTGCTACTCTATGGTAACACAATAAATAAATAACAATAATGTTGGTTTCAGTGGATGCTTGTTAAAAAAAGCAGAATTTAAACGACTGCACACTAATGCTTCCCCAGGACTGCCTTTTGCTGCTGGATGGTCTCCAATATCTTGTTCTCCATGCCGGTCATTCTGTATGCTGGTTACATGATGATGGCCACTGCAGCCTTCATCTTCTTCTCCATGGCCTCCTTCTCCACTATCATGAATTTGCCCCAGTGCATTTTCTCCATAGGAACTGGCTCTTTGGAAACTGAATACAGCCATTCATTCTGGCTGGCACTTGCTACAGGTAAGATAGGAGCTTTCCCCCTAGAAACACCTGCACTAAACACAACACATGGCTTGCTTCCTATTGCTGCAGTGTTAAATAATAAACACTTTCAGATGTTTCATACTATAAACATGCATATACAGCTTACAAAAGTCCAGTGATTTCTATTAACTGAAATGATTTCCAGGTGTACTGTGTGCTGTCATTGGAATTCTGGTGGTGATGCTCGATTTTCTGATACCAGAGAGGATGAAAGAGGCTTTCAGTGTTGGTGTCGACAGTTATGAAGATGATGACATTTGCTATGGGGAGGGTTACCTGAATTCAGTTTTCCTTGATGGAGTGACAACTGCACCGTTGACGTCAATAATCACTGTGGTAAGTGGCAGAAACTAAAAGGGTAATGCTACTTTTTGGCATGTGGATCCACGTGTAGCCATCAGAGAAGTCTGAAATTTTACTGCTTGTAAATGACTTCTACTGCTGTACTATTTATCCCCCCTCAATATGAATTGCTAAGTTAAATTTGGCCCTTTTCAGCAGTCAGAACGTACAATAACAATACAATCCTGGCTGTAGGGATCATTACGGTATTTATGGAGGATGGATGCAGGAAAACATGTGAGGGCTGACTTCTATTATGGCCAGCACTGTACATCACTCAATACCCTGACTGATATATTTTTTTTATATTTCATGCAATTAAGTGAACATGACTTAACATTTAAATAAATAATTCATGTATTGACTGCGATCATTTTGTTTCTGTGTTTCAGGAAAATATATGAAGCCATCCAGGGTCCCTCAGGCAGCCTTTCCAGCCAATACTTGAAAATATTTTTGCTGAATGTGTTACAGAGGGAATGTCTCATTTCACACCAGTTTTAATTATCTATATGAGCCTGTAATTGTTTGTGTAAAAATGATGTACATAATAGAATACGATTAACATTATTGCTTTATATTCATTGTCATGTTTCAGTAGCGATAAATAGAATATCAAGTTGTATGGGATCCATACACTGTCTATACATTGATCAATGAGGATTACAGGTCCATCATTGTTGAATTCCATTTTTATCAGAATGGAGAATGAGGCAAAGCACAAGAGAAATATTAATAGTTTAATATTAATTAATTTGATCTTGAATAGCCTTTTCAGGAATTCTTGTTAAACAAGCAGACTGCCATGGTACATACATGTCCTTTTATATGTGCTTAGTTTCCCAGCCGTGTTCCAGGTTGAACTATCGGCGATTCCTTCCTCCCCACTTTCTGAGGTGTCAATTAATGTGAAAATTTGAGAGGAAGGATGAATCTGAAGGATCAATCGGAAAATATAATTGATTAATCTCATATGCAGGCAAATGTCTGATTGTAAGCACATTTTGCATCTGAATAAAATGAAATAATACAACAACAAGCATTCAGCAGTAATATTGTATTCTTAGCATTGGATAACATTACATTCATTTCGTAATGTACATTTTGATACATTCGTATACCCTATGGTAAAGGAGACGATCACCCATATGTCTTTGAAAAGTAGCTGTATCTTTGGCCTTCAGCATCACCAAAATACTCAGAATTTAGTGCCCTTTTACAGCATATTGTCTTCTTTTAATATGTAATACTTTGTCATGTCAGATTGAAAATTAATGTCTGGTCAGTAATTCTTCATAATAACATGCATATTGGAATAATATGGCCTTTCCAACCAAGTCCTTATGTAAACCAAACTATTTACAGTGGAATTACATTTTAAACTCCATACACATTATAAAAAATGAGTAAATAAAAAATAAATGTACTATTTGTCTCTTCATAAGAAAATAATCATGACCTTATATTTACGTCTCTTCAATACCAGAAACTCACATACAGTACTACAGACAGCATATTCACACCGTAAGGCCATTATGACAATGTAATTCAAGATAAAACCTGAAAATGAGAACCAGATCTTCTTTTCAGCATTGCAACAAGAGGCCAAAAATCAAATGATAGAAAAATAATCCCACTGAGCCACCCTGTCCATCTTTTCCACCTAGCTAGACATGCAGAACTACAGTGGGGTAATCCATGCAGACTCAAAGTCTCTATATGTAGATAGGTGTCTCTTGTCCTGTTAGTAGTCTGAACATCACAGCAGGCATGGTCTTCATGTTGATCTAGCAGGGAGGCAGAGATGAGAGGAGAGAGAAAAGCACATGTGATAATTACATTGTCAACTTATAGTAAGTGCCAAAATCAAATTGCTTAAATTCAGTTCCTTCTTTGCCTCCAAAAGCTCAGTATAGACCTTGGACCAATTACTGACAAATACACGATAAGTCTTTATGGCTTTAACAGTTACATCATGTAAGTTGGATAACTACAGAATGGCTGAATATAAGGTGACAACCTTGAGGAACTTGGGACAAGAGACAAAATAAAATGCTTCTGGCAGCATGTTAACTGTTGATGGAAATCAGGGCAGACCAAGGCTGGGTAATTGAGAATGATCGCCTGGTCAGCAACAGAGCAATTTGTAATTTCACTTAAAATAAAGGCACTGTTATTACTTTTAGCTCATATCTTAAATGTAAAGTGCCAATTTGTGATCTAATCCCAAACAAATTGTTATCCCCTACCACAGAAATGAGTCATTGTGCCTGAAAATATTTCACAGCTTTTACATAAAACTTTCAATATAACTAACCATGCTCTTTTGTCCATAGTTAGTCACCTGATGAATTTCAGTGATTATTGCAAACCAACTGCAGCTGTAGTTGGTTTACAACTTCACCTTTGTAAGTCACTTTGGATAAAAGCTAAATGACTGCAATGCAATGTAATGCAATGTCTGCAACAATCAGTACCTCTTGTTTTATTGCAGTAAGGGTATAGGAGAAAATTGTCAAAGTCAAAGAAAATAACTGAGACAATCTGCGTGTTAATGTGTAGTTTGAAGGATCTGTTTATTGCAGTGTAATGCACAGTGTAATGACTGGTGAAAATCTCAATGTTTTACAACAGACGGGGTCTCACCTCACCCACTGAGACAGATAGGGTTTGAACAATCTTCTCATGTGCCATGGCAACCACACTCTGACCGTTTATTTCAATGATTCTGTGGCCAACACGAACACCCCCTCGCTCTGCAATGCCACCGCGCATCAGACTGCAGATCTGAGAATGTGCAAAACACAGCACTCAATGAGTGTACAAAGTTAACTTACCATGTATAATTACATTTCCACTTGAAATGAACACAGATGAACACAGGAAATTGAACGACTGACACACAGCCAGAGTTCTTCAAGTTCAACTCCAAATAAGAGGAAATTTAATCTCTACAACTCGCTCATTAAAACACACTCTCAACTTAAAGCATACTGACATACACTATTGACTGACAAGGTCTTACTCACAATGCCATTCTGAACGCTGAAGCCAAGCTGGAATTTGAGGTCAGGTCTCTTGATGAGGACGGTGGTGACAGGAGGGCAGCTCACAATGCTCAGCTTTACCTTCACCTGATTCTTCAGCCCCTGAAATATGACCAAAAAAACCACCAAAGACCATCAACTTTACTGTGATTTTTCGTGATCTAATTAAATAACACATTTGTTCATTTCAATGTGTTATTGTGTGTGTGCATGGAATATTTCACTTAGGATATTATGGTTTTAAGAATGAATCAAATGTTCATTTTCTCCACCCGCTTCGTTTTCAGGGTCAATGTATTCTCAACTAATTACTGTGCAGGCATTCACTAACATGGGTGGTGCTTGAGATGCTCCATACCTTGATGATGCCCTGGCAGGTGGCCAATGGCAGCCCTACCAGGCTGGTGTCATTGATGGACATAATCTGGTCCCCAACACTGAGTTTTCCAGAGCGGGCTGCGGGTCCGCTGTTCAGCATGTTGGCTAGGATGACGGTGGGCAGGATGGAGCCCCAGCCAGACTCTACTATCACCACACCAAGGCTCTCCCCTTTCTGCTTCTCCACATACAGCTGGGAGACAGAGAGAGGGAGGCATTTTGATTTCAGCTCTTTCAAGTAAATTTGGAATTTCACTGTGAACTTCACAGGTCTGAAGTGTCGGCCTCATAGGCCACTCTGTCTGAAATTCTAGCATTGTCATTCAAGTTTGTAGAAATGCATCAAGTCACCATCCACCTGAACCTGCAGCAAAAGAAAGTTTCACACCTCTTTACAGTTGTCTGAGTTTGAGAAGTGGACGAGGTCGTCGTTGTACATTTCCTGGGAGTTGATGATGTCACTGTATTGTTTCTGACTCAGGTCCATCGGGTTGATTCCGTTGGCTCTGAGGAATTCTCTGTAGGCCACACTAAATGCCTGACCAATGGACTGTGCAATGAGTTGTGCCTACGGGAAGGGAGGGTTTGGGGAAAACTACTTAGCAGAAAGGCTATCCCAGTTGACAACAGCATGGAGGTGAGAGAGAGCACACTGGTTTAAGTGACCACAGAACAAATAATAACTAAAACTCAATTAACCTACGAGCATGAGTTAGTCAGGTCAAACAATCAAAACTAAAAATGTATTTAGGATCTTAAACTGGTTTAAATTTTGAGATGTGCATAGAATTAATTACATATGTGAAAACTTACATCCTCTGACTCAAAGACATAGCAGATCATCCTGTACTGACTCTTCCCTTCACTGGTGGACACAAGGGTTTCCGTGCAGTCCTGTGAAGTCGCCTGAGACATGCGCCTCCGTGCCATCAGAACCACAATACTGCCAATATCCGCGATATAAGAGATGGTACGCAAGGCACTGTCCATCATTGTCTCCTACGTGGAACAAAAAGAATGACAAGTTAATAATGTGACCTGTTCACAGAGATATCTCCATGAACTGCATTCGATCAACAGATTCACTACAGTGAATAAACACAGAGGGTATGCTGGTTTAACATGCACAGATCTAAGAGTTACTAACCTGTGTATCAGCATTCAGCACTTTGACGGCCTTTGTGGAGATAAAAAGGTCTACCTCAGTCACCATTTGAGAGTCTTCATCTTGGCTCTGAAAAGACAAAGCATGAGAATGAACAAAATGACTGAAAACATTATTTTGATCAGACATTTCATAATTCTGTGTGTGTGATACTTTGGATCTCACACTCTACTAACTATATGCTCAATATCAAAATATTGAAAACGTTGAAAGAAATGAGAAGGTGGATAAAAAGCCATGCAATAGCTCCACCTTGTGGTACAAAAATGTATCTAAAGCAGGCTGGAAAATCCCCCTTCAGGATTAGGTCAGAAGACAGCATCTTCGCACTTCCTCTAATTCACTGAAAATGATTTATATATCGATGTTGTGGTTGTTGACCACTGTCACACTAAAGAGGTTGATTACCTTGATACGACTGACTGCTTCTTGGGCCTGGGACATTCGGATAGATTTGGATGGATTCTTATCAGACAACACCTGAGTGCAGCCAAGGTAGTTAGCAGCAAAGATGATCCCATCAATAAGGTCTTCTGGCTCACAGGGACCTGGGACTATACGGCAAAATGGATTTGTAAAATTTCATAATATGCTGTAAATAATTATAAAGACTATAAAATTCTAAAAATGATCTTGAAGTACTTACCGTCCACAAAGCTAGGGAAAGAAGCAGTTTCCTGTGTTTTCTGGAAAAGTTTATATTGTTTATTAGTTTGGGTTTACCACAGCTTCAAGTGGCTACATTGTTATGACAACAATACTGTTGACATGCTTTACTGCAATTAGGTGTACTCGGTTACACTTTGTACCTGGCTACATCACTGTCATACTCATAATCACAGTAAAGATTCTAGTGTACTTTGGCTTATATAAAAGCATGTGTACTATCTGAAACCTTTTCTCCAAAGTACTGTGCATACATAAAAATAAAAACACTAAGACAGATTGCTGTAGCTCCCTGGTTACAAGAGTTAGCATAGACTACATTGTGAGAATTATTTGCAGTTGGATCTCATCTTTGACCTATCAGATTGCTTGGCTGAGACTAGCTGTTGTATCATAATCCTTCACCTTGGGTGTGTTGTTGCTGCTATTCTGTGTTGGGATGGGCTCTGGACACTGAGGCCTCCTTGGCTCGTCTGGCATGTCCTCAGGCATCAGGGTTGTGCTTGGACTCTCACCCTGCTGTATAAAAGCAATGCTTTAACTTTGTCAGGTCTAGTTTAAACATCTAATCCTAAAAGGGAAGGGTCCACATAGACCCTCTGTGTGGCATAAAATCTTGATTTAAACCTTGATGCATTCGTTCTAAAGCACAGTGGGGGTAGATTGTGAAGACATGTTAACAAACACATGCCGTCAGGGATGAGATCTAATGAAACATGCCCCTTTTGTATCAGTTACTGTACCTGTTGGGATTTCTCTGGCCGTCTCTGCCTCTCCTCAAGAGGCTCATTCTGTTGTTCTGGTGTAGGAAGAGGAACCAGGGATGGTTTGATAGCCCTGGGGTGGCTCTCCTGGCTCTGAGCAGATGGACTGGGTCTGGGGATGGGAGGAGTCTCCCTACGATGCTGGGCTTGTTGGGTATAACGAGGTGGTGGAGGAGGATGTGGTTTATTGGAGCTAGATCTAGATTTGGTCCGTACAGCAACCTTTTTGCAGTCCTTTGACAATGTCTTTGCATGTGGTTCATTGCTACTACTCATGCATCCTTTGATCTCAGAAACTATATGCTCCATGTCCTCTCCTGTTCCCCTCCTCCCTCGTCCTTTACTCTGCCTCTCCTTCTCCTTTGGACCCCTGTGAGAAGACTCGGACCCTAACTTCTTACTGGCCCCTGGAATATCGTAGTTTCTTGTGATGTGAGCACCACCTTCTCTTACCTGCTCATCTCCTGCCTTTCTAATCCTATCCCCCTCATTGCCCTGATAAAGGCTAGCCTGCCCTTCAACTCTGTTTCCTGTCTCCTCTAAGTCCTCTATGAACTTGGCCCCATCCAGCACCTCTTCTATCTCATCTGAGTCACCAGGGAAATACCTGTGCTCCTGCACCTCCTCCACCTCCACCTCATTCCCAGCAATATGCGCGGGGTGTGAACTAAACCGATAGTCTGACTTGTGAGGCTCTGCATCTGGTTGTGAACCCTCACACATTTCTATGCCATGAGGAGACCTGGGCGTGAACTGGTCAACAGCACTCCCATCAATACCATCTACTATATGCTCTACGTAGCCACCATCCTCAGGACAGTATTGTTTGTAATACCTCATGTCTACTATTCCCTCTCTGTTCAAATGCAACACCTTATCATAGTCCTGCTCGACATCAGAGCCCACATTGTCATACTCAGAGCAGGTGTCCTCCTCTTCCATGTCCTCGGGACTTGGGTCACAGTTCATGAAATAGTGTTTCGCAGAAACAGGAGGACTCAGCTGGTCATTGTTATCATCCTGTTCCTTGAATCTGCCGTGTGATTGCTTAGACCCCTCCCTGATCAAACCTCTGTGCTCTTCTTGACTGTCTTTTTTGAGTCCTGGGTTAGGGCAGGGTGGAGGGCTGGGGCCCAATATTCTGGAAATGGATCCTGCCCTCTTTCCATGAGCCATTGCTGGCCCTGTAAGCCCACTACCCTCAGCCCTGAAAAGATTAAAACATTACCCAAATTAGATTTTCTAGATGTGTCTGGTAGGTGCAGTGTAAATATATACTTGATAACCCCAGTGACATAGCCACACTCACACATTCAACCCTGTAACATTTAGAATGGTGCTGCCTGTCTGATAGTGATTTATGATGGCATAGCCTGATGTAGTCTAAGGAAACTGTCTGTGGGATAATACATCATTGTTTTGACATCTGAATTGGGCCTCTGTATGGATGCTTGCCCTGGATTATGTCAAAGGAGATTGTAACATTGCATCCTGTGTATTGGTAAATGAATAAGCTATATTATAATTCAATAAGAACAAACATACAAACATAACCTACTGGAGGAAAATCTTTGTTTTCGCTGTCTCTACCTTTCTGTTTGGACTCTTGGTGGTTTGTATTAATTACACAATAACAGCCAATAACAAGCCTTATAATATAATATTGAGCGTCTTCTCCTTCTTACAATAAACGCTTAATCTGTCGTTCTGTCTGTATTAAGCACTGAATGATACATTTCTAATACCCCGCCCAGTCCAGACATGTGAGCAGCAACACACTCACCAAAACATGACCAGTCCATGAATGGTGCTGAACTGGCAAATTGGGATCTTTGAACTCGTTTAAGCCTCCAGACATGATTTAGAGTTTAACCTGCTAAACAATACATCCCAGCTGTTACTAATGCTTAATACACACACATACACAAATGTCTAACACGCGGACCCAAACACGAACTCTCCATGGTGCTGAACTGGTATTTTTTCAATTAGGTTCGTTGTCTTGGAGCTCATTATTGGACATTTAAGGCATTTTGCTACGCCCTTGACTTATTCGCGGTGGGATTTTACGAACCATTACGCCAAACTTTTGCCGCAACTGCAGTGGTGTTGAGGCTCCTCTGGTCCCCTAACAAGTGGACGCCGCATTCACATAAACCTGAATATCGAAATGATAAACGGATAACCTTTTCCTGCGCTCAGCACCCTCTGCTAGCATGCAGTAATGGTGCTGAGTCCTTTCATAGACTCTATTGGTTTTACTGACATGTGGAACCATCAAATATCATATTGGTGCAATTCACATCGACCTTGATTTGAAACATCGAGACTGCACCATGCTGACATCCTACTTATGGGCTGGTGTTATAACATAGGTGCAGACCCAGCACTATTGTCTTTAGCAGGACTATCGGAAGTCGGGCGGGCCTATGCACCTCTATACGATTGTTCTGTTACACTTAGATATTTTTTTGTGCCACTTACCAACATCGATCTTGTCTGCGACCCTCCTGCCTTTTAAAATGCCTGTGTGCTGATCGGTTTGCTCCGGAATGGTGATTTTTGAATAAAAGCTACACAGCCCAGGAACCTGTGTAGAAAATACACCCCCTATTCTCTATGCTCGCTGCTCTGCTCCCGAAGACTCCTGCTCCCCAACATTGTAAGGGGCATGTGAACAATGATACAGGTATAATACAGCTAAATACCTGTATTCAAATGAGAACTCACTGAACCCACTAGACTATATCGCTTTCCTTTTAAAGATTGAAACAAGTATGTATTCTTAATTATTTGCAAGTGTATCAAGTGTAATTAAGTAATTTAGACGGTGACTTTGCCAATGATATATCTTTTGCTCAAAAGGCAATTTTTAGGCTATGTTTTCCATCATTCCTCGACACTCAAAAACATTTTCTCCAAGATAAAAAAAACCATCTTACATATCTAAACGCGTAGTGTTCCAGAAGAGGCTTGAAATATCGATGTAATTGTTATCGATTACTACAGCCCAAAGCGTGTTCTGTGCTCTACTAGTTACGCCTGTGACGCGGTATTATACAGCACTGTTGTCAAAGAGAATTGAGAGGACTAGAGGTTAGCCAACTTCTAGACCCGGCGATGGCTCTTGTTTTGATCTTCGAGGTTATTTTGTAATAATGGTGAGGCACCGAGAGCCTGATGTGTCTGCCAGATTTGTCACCGTTTGATGGCATGTCTTTCTGAATAGTTAGTGAGCGAGGTTAGCCTTTTAAGTTAGCTAAACTAAGCTATAACGTTAGCAAGCTTCTGCACACACTACTGCTAACTCTACTCAGAAGATGCAAAGCTACTAAAATACATATGCCTGTTTTCATCAACCAGTACCATTGCCGCCTACATCATGACTGAAAGAGTCAACAAGACCAAACACCAGCGAAGTTTATCAGTGTCCAAGAGCAAGAAGAAAGGCAATGTTAAAGCTGGTACTTCTGCCACTACTGCAACAACTCCAATTACCTCGTTCTTCAGCAACCAGCCTCCACCTAAGCTGGCCTGTCCTCTGTGTGGCCAATTGGTACCAAGGTACAAAATCAATGAACACGTTGATTTGCAATGTCAGAACTTTGAGAGAGGAGGCAACAGTGCTGCCTCAGCAAGTAAGAGTGTTGTGCCAAGCATACAATTGTCACCCAAAAGGAATCCCACTAAGTCCCCAGAACTGGATCCATCAGCATCTCAAAAGGAAGAGATCAAGGAGACCAAGACCAGCCCTTATTTCAAAAAAAATTATTCTCAGCAGGTGCCACGGGAGATAAGCAATAAGTCTGTGGTCAGAACAATTGACCTGGGTAGTCTCTCCTCCAAGCTATCTAGGAAATGTCATAAGGTTCCTGAGAGGACACAGACACAGGATGTGAATTTACTGGCATGTCCAGAGAAGGAGAAGAGCTCCGAGGCACTGAGCAGCTCACAGAAAGAAAATCTTCTGCTTCAGAGTTTAGATGACAAGGAAGACTGTTTGATAGTCACTGACCTGACAACAAGTGCAGTGGCAAATCCATCATGTTTAGAAAGAGGAGACCGTATCGACCATGAAGCATCTAAATCAGAGATCATCCACCCAATGTTTTCTCCAAAGCTGCCTTCTCCTCCCTCCAAACTAACAAAGAGAAAAATGAGAAAGGCTTCCATAGGCAGGATGTCTGCTTTTAGAAAGAAAGCAAGATATGAGAGGAGCAACAGAGAGCCAGAGGAGGCCTTGTCGAGTGAAGATCTAGTGGAGACAGCTGATATGGACCAAAATAGAATTGAGGAACTTTCTACAGCTTCCTGTGATACCCTTTGGAATCACAGTTCAAAGGAAATATATGAGAGAAGCACTACAGTAATCAACAGTGATATGCTGACTGGTGAGTCTGGTGCTGACAAAACCACCAATAAGAAGGATGTAGAGAACTCTCATCCCCCAAGATTGCCATACTACCTCCGTAACTTCCGGACAGTATTGGAGGCTGTGCTGGAGAATGAGGATGACAGGTTGCTGTTCAACCAGGAAGATATGTCACTCATACACACTTTTGAGGAGCTCTCAGGTACGCTGAAATATCCTTCAAGCATTGTAATTTAGAATATATTTGCAAGCTTCCTTCCTCTATGCATTGCATGAATTAATATGCAATTTTATTTTTTATTTTTTAAGTCATGGGGCAGAAGCTGTATGTGAGGCTCTTTCAGAGAAAACTAAAATGGCTCCAAGTAAATAAACTGGATTATGAAGAGATATGCAGTGACCTGACACCTGTTACTCAAGAGCTGGTTCAAAGTGGCTTTCTACAGACAGGTAAATGAGCCACACTATTTTCTTGCTACTTTGGGACATCACTTAGTAGGGTAGCTGAAACCTAGTAAATTATTGATGTTCACATTATTTATTAGTGTGCTACTGAAAGCTGCACATTCGTGTTGTTCCGCTATTTCTTATCAGTGGCCCAATCACAGTTAATAGTGCTCATGTTGGTTACCATCTTTAGTCTTTGAGCTATGAAATGCCGGTATATATATCCTGGACTATTTCTTGACTTCACACCTCCTGTGTGTTATACTTCAGACTCTCTTCTTACTTAGTCTCTCTTACTCTGGCTTGTAATTTCTTCATACCATGAAGCCATATTTATACTATGAGATGATATCCTTCATTGTACAATAACTCAATGACAGAAAGTTTTTTTTCATGGTAGTTCTTGTTTAATTGATAATGAATGGTAGCGAGAGCGAGGAAAGATGGGAAAGGGAAGGGATGACATGTGACACAGATTGAGAGTCTATCTTGAAACATTGGAAGTATATAGTATGCATCATAGCATGCCTAAGTACCAGGTCACTCCAGATGTGTACGTCATCTTGTTCCCTAGAGGTTACTTATGTAAATAATGTTTTTTGCATGTCACAGAGAATGATCTCCTGGATCTGGAGGAGGCTCTGGATCTTCTGCCAGCTCCAGAACTCAAAGTTCTGGCTAAGACATTCCATCTGGGTGGCTCTGGGACTCAGAAACAGCAGCTAGTGGATGGGCTTCTCCGTCTGAGCAGGCAGAAGTCCCTTTTCACCCCTGGTCAAAACAACATTGGGGCTGTCATCCTCAAAAGGTGTGACGAAAGGTTTCCTCAGCCACTTACTTTTTACTTGAGTAAATTACACAATACTCATATTCCAATAAAGGCCCCATCCTTCTCCACTCTGTCCTTAAAGGACAAAGCAGCTTGCAGGTTCCTGTGTGCGTCTATGTCGTGGTCCTCGGGCTGTCTTTTCTCGCACCCTTCTACTCTTCTCTCTGACGGATACTATGGAGGAAGACGAGATGGCAGCTGGTGGGCAGAGCCAGCTCTACACCATTCTGTTGGTCAAGTCAGGCCGTCTGGCCTTCCCTGACTACACTGTGCAGCGCAGTGCCAAGCTGTTCCAGAACAGAGAGGACCTTATCAGGTGAGGGGCCTGTGAGTGCTGCTGAGGACAGCCCTCTTAAAATGAGGTTATTGTATTTTATCCTAGTAGGGCAGATACAAATAGAAATATTCATCTATCCATCCATCACTCCAGATATGAGGCATCCATGCGAGCCCTCCAAGAGGTGGTCTCATCCATGCAGGCTAGCCAGTGGGAAGAGGCCCTGGAACTTTACACCACTGCCAAAAGCACCTGGCAGGAGCTGAGGAAGTCCTATGACCTCAGGTAAGGACCATATAAATCATTAATTCCCATGTATACATTTGGCTAAAACATATATGTAATGTTAGAATCCTTAGGGATTACATGTATGTTAACACTATCTTTGTGTTTGGGTAGTCACCAGGAGGAGCTGCCTGTGTTCCTGCGCAGCTTCACCACAGGATGGGCCTACACTCGTATCCTGTCCAGGGGGGTGGAGATCTTACAGAGGCTACGTCGCTATGAGGTTAGGTGACCTCATGCACGCACGCACGCACGCACGCACGCACGCACGCACACACACACACACACAAACAAATTCAGGTATGTATGAAGTTATTTACAAGATTATGTCTTCTAATTTTATGTTTCTACTGTTGTGTTACAGGAAGCAGTAGAAGAGCTGCGATCCTTATTGTCTCAGTCTGTTTACTGTCCTGACAGCCGGGGACGGTGGTGGGATAGGCTGGCACTTAACCTTCACCAGCACCTCAAACAACCTGAACAAGTCAGCAGTAATATCAGTGGTTTCATGAACATCTACAGCAATCATTTAATTGTTTATCTCTTTTTGTTGGACTGTGGTCCAAGTAGGTTGTTATGTTTTCATTTGTTAAACTGTGGTGTTTCCCCATCATACCAGGCCATTTGTGCGATCAAAGACGGGCTGTCAGACCCTCTGGTGCGGACGGGACATCAGCTGTCCCTTCACCAGAGAGCTGTTAGGATGAAGGAGTCTGCCAGCTTCAAGAAGTACCGTCTGCTGCTCAAAGACCTGCCCACTATCCACATCCATGATGTTACACATGTGAGTTTGCACAAGATGTCAGTATTTGGACTTACTGTATATAAAAATACATTTATCTAAATCATTTGATTTGATCAACTAATATATCTATGACCTCATGTTTGTGCTTTCTTCTGCAGGTGACCATCCGAGGGCAGCTGTTTCCTCATGAGGCAGGCATGGGGAAATCTGTTTTTCTTATGCCAGCAAATGAAGAGGGTGGAGAGGGTCATGCCACTGTAATGTGCTCTGTGGAAGAGCTGTCTCTGGCACACTACCGCCGACAAGGCTTTGACCAAGGTAAGCAGCTTTGCTTCTCCTTTTAAAAATATTTGTGTTTTTTCTCTTCACTATATCAAAAAAAAAAAATTTTTTACCATGTAATAGGGATCCATGGAGAGGGCTCAACATTCTCTACTTTGTTTGGTCTTCTATTATGGGACATCATTTTCATTGAGGGTATTCCAGATGTTTTCCGAAACCCTTACCAGGTACAAAAAGATCTATATTGCTTTATGGGATATCCATGCATCTGTACAAGTTTCACACCTCTTTGTTCCCCCTCACAGACCTGTCCACTGGACTTTTTCACCGATTGTTTCTATGAGAACAGAAAAGAGGCAATCGATTCTCGTGTGCAAATACTTTGTGAGTCTTCTGTGGAGACACTGCATAACATGATGGAGGATGTCTGGACATCCCAGGAGGGTAAAGTGTGTTCACTGGTCAACTGGGAGCGTTTCTCTTCTCTACAACAGGCACAGGTATTCACTGTCAACCTTTTAAAAATATATATTCAATGTTAGAGATGTCATTTTTTGTCACATAATTGATACATTTGGATAGACAATGAAAATGAGATGTTTTGCCATTTCTTCATGTCATATTATTACATTGTAATAACATAACAGTCTGTACGCATGTATGTTGGCAGAGTTTGGTGTCATGCCTGAGTGGAGCCTTCCTTGGAGGGGTAATCACACGGATGGCAAAGGACTACAGGCACTGCCGTGGAGGGTTGCCTGACCTGGTGGTATGGAACACCTCCAACAACAGCTACAAGGTAAGATCACTTCACATCCTGGCTCTTTGTTAGATATTAGAAATTATATATTTTCCTTAAACAGTTTTGTGTGCCTGATTGTTTCAAGTCTACTTATATGGATTATGCCACAAAAGGGGCTGCAGCATGCAGTGACTGCAGTGATTTTTTTTGTTGTTCTAGCTGGTGGAAGTGAAGGGGCCCAGTGACCGGTTGTCCCAGAAGCAGCAGATCTGGCTGGATGAGCTGCGGAAACTGGGGGCTGATGTGGAGGTGTGTCATGTGACTGCTACTGGGGCCAGAGGAGTTGTCTGAAATGAAGAGACACCCTAGAACTGTCAGACATGACTTTGCTGCTAATGATTCAAAGATTGTGGTCAAAATAAAGAAAGTGTCAGCAGAAAGACTCTCAGAAAAATTGTGGTACTTTTTCTGGTATGATTTTGGGCTACTGCTCTTGGTTAAGATTGCTGCATATCACAATTGCATATGATCATCTTGGCCCTCCAACTTCTTGACAATGGTGGAACACATAATCTCAAATACTGTATTTATCTCCCATATATCCTCAAATGTTTGGTTATAGAGAAGACAATGGCAGTGGCTAACAATGTGTCTTGTGACATTTGGCACTCTCATCCTGGAAGCCATTGCTTCCAACGGGAAGAAATGCATCATGGGACGAAGGTCATCGAGAGTCACCAGTAGTAGAATATTCTTAGCCCTGTAACAGATAATGCTAAAATATAGCAGGAAAATCCCACAACAGCACAGTAGAGTTAGTGTTTGCTTCGGCATCACTTTATGTTCTCAGGATCACTGGTTGCCAAGCAACGGGAACTCACATTTGGTTGGCCGCTGATGAATTATATGACAGCTTTATCAGTTTGTCATGCAAGTAATTACTGTGTTCATGTGCATATGTTGTGCATATGCAAATAATTATGCCATTATTGTACAAAAAGGAAAAGAAATTGGGTACCAAGAAAGAAGATGACAAAATGTTACGGTACTAAGAAAACAATCTGCTAAGAGCACCTAATCTGGGTTGTTCTGTCCTATTAAAGGTTAACAATGTCCCATGAAATTTACTGATAGAAGGTAATGATAGAAACTGTCTCTGATGTGATGTCATGCAGCAGACACTGAAATAATTTAAAATAATAAATAATTTAAAATAAAACGTTAGTATTATTTTCCTGTGTTTGGATATGCCTGTAATGGTGGAAAGGGATTCTCTTCTGTTTTAAATCTGCTCTCATCGCCTGGGCGGAATGTATGCAGGCCTGGATGCGTTTGGGGGAAGGGATGCTGAACTGTGTACTACGTCTGACGTCACGGCGTAGAAGGGAGAGGGGAGGCGATGAGAGGAAGCTGCAATAAACACAGGGCGTCTGCGCCTATCTAAGTAGGACAATAAAGTGATAACGGTATCAATGCTCTCACTATGGATTTATCAGATATGCTTCTCCTTAAAGTATTTCTCTTCGTATTCTTACTAAATTACACCCAAGGTGAGTGAGAAGATTTCAGTGAATAAAGTACAAATACTGTTCAGTACATGAAGGAACTGAGAAGAGCTGAAAGATAGCGCGAGCTAACAAGCTAGCTAGCTAAGAGAGCTAACAGCGGAGCAGGGCCTGCTTGTTATGTAGAGGACTGCACCCTTTTGCTGGATTAGTTCATCAACAAATGACAGACCAGCATAAAAGTTGACTTAGATTTGTGCAGCTGATTGAAATAGATCGATATTGTGTAGTTATTGCCAGATGCGGTCACCATTTTCATTGTCAGGGTTGTGTCAGTTGTGTTATGCTGCAAATAGCGCCGACAGCCATTGTTATGAGAAGACGGAGATGCCGAATAGGTTAAAACGTTAGCTTTGTGCTAACGTTAGCGGGCAGTGTTTGCCAATATTGATAAGTTTGCCTAAGGTTACATACCAGCGCTATGACAGCTTTGCGTTTGAAATAACAGGTTTGCTTGCATAATTTCATGTTTTGTGTTGTAACTGGCTAGCGTTGGGGATCTGATTTTCTGTAAGTTGACATTACAATGATTTTGGATGGAATGCTTTAATAATAACTGCACTATTATGAAATTAATAAACACAAATTATCACACAGCAAAATGCCGCAATGAATTATGTTTTACCTATGGCATACACCTATTACATGTGGCTGTTGTGGTCTTAAACCTTGTACCAATTCATTGAAACTGCATATAATATCCTTTTTACATCTATCACACGTCACAGTCAGTTGTAGTGTCTAAAACTGTTACAATTAGGCATCAAAACTTATTTTTCATGTAATAGTTAGGCATACATTTAGTGTGCCATAATTAACGTTAGAGTGATTTTATAGGAGAGCTAGAATCGCTTAATTTCATCAAAGCCATTTAAAGTTGTTTTGTTTAGCTTTTGGGTAAATCGGGTTTTCAAATGCGAACAAAAGCCACAAACAATTAGGAGATCTTGTCTTTGTTGGACGCTTACAATCGTATGTGCTGTAGACCTAGTATTTAAGAAATTATTGTACTTCAAAATAGTCATGGCCTTCACTTCTCAGTCACCTCAATGAAAAATGCAATGTTCATACTTTAATATTTCATAATGCACATGAAGGGAGAAGCTGAAGCCTGGTATACTTTCCCATCTTTTTCCATCATAACACACTACATCCTATAATTATGGCTAGCTAGTCAGGCGTAATGATCAGTCAAAACGGGTACTAATTACATATATCCTAGTTTATTTTACATGGGGCAATAGCTTCATTGCACAAGTAGGCCTAAATGCTCAGTGAACTATCTCACCACCGTTAAGGCCATTGAAATCCTTCTGAATGTTACTTATTGTTGTTCATGTGGAAATAGATAGTAGTAGGAATATTAATAATACATACAATAATACATAATGACATAATAATTATGCCATTAGCCCCCACCATAATGATTATGGTGGGGGCTGATGTTGAGTCAAAACTGCCATCTTTTCATCCTACATAGAAAATGATGAACGTCAAAGCACAAACCATATTGGCTAGCCATCAGTATCAGTCATGGCCATCCTGCCTATCATCTACCTGTCTGATCATTCACCAGAATTAGCACATCAATGTGAAACATAAGTCTGTCTTGGGTAACCAAATATGCTAACATGCCTCAGTCTTTTAGTCTAAAATGTAATTGTTTTACTGAGACACAGTGGTACTGAAACAAGTTGCTTTACAGCTAAGTTAGAATATCCATTCCTAAAATATTTGTCAATAGTGGATGAGGAGTATTTCAGTTTAACTGCCATCAATGATTGTCTATGAAACGACATTCTGTGACACACAAGCTATTATACACTTGTGGACTTGGATTTTAGTATTTTGTCTCAACATTTGGAGGTTAATATTCTATCTGCTATGGTTCGTTGCACCATCTATAAGCTGATTTCATGTAGGTTTCAGAGCACCGCACACTGGCTCATATATAAAGACGCCTATTGGCCCCCTACACACTCCAAGATGCAACCTAGAATGTACAAAAAAGATTGTATCCTTAAGCTTGGGCTGTCAGAGTTGTATTTAATTGGATTTGAGGTTTACATTTTACATTTTTTTTGGTGATAATATTCTTAGCATTTCTGTCTTCTTCACACAGGTCACTATGGGAATCCCCTGAGCAAGTATATCCGTCACTATGAAGGTCTGTCTTACGACACAGACCTTGTGCACAGCAAGCACCAGAGAGCCAAGAGGGCACTCTCTCATGAAGACAAGTTCCTGCATTTAGATTTCCATGCCCATGGAAGGTTTGTCAGTTTTCCCTGATATTGGCCTGAAGGGAAACACATCTATTTATTTATATATTTATTTATTTAGCTAGCTGTGTTTTTTTAATTTTATTTAATTATTAGATCATGCATTTATTTATTTATTTGTAACGCTCATGCTACACGCCTACATTGTTTATAATTAGAGACAGAGACCGGTCCTAACAGAGATTTGCAGTATGAAGTTGTTTACATTTAATCCTATTTTTGAGGTTATAGTCTAGTTATGTGGCTTCATCCAGCACCTTTTGAAAGAGCTGTGGTGGTGGTTTGATTAAAAAGTATACATTCTCCATGGGATGATCGACCCAGTAGAGACCATCTGGCTGGGAGATTGAGAAAGGCTGGGGCTCTTCCTGCCTGTAGCAGGGCCTGCTGTTCCCAAACTCAGATGTTGCTTAACAGGAGAGGGAAAGGATAAGAGCTGCACAAACAAACACACGGAAGGAAGATGTCTGTTCCTCTGAAAAGTAGGAGTACCTCAGCTTCTATTGCTTTGAATTCACAACAAGGCTAGAAGTACAATTTCATCCTTGCCTTTTCCTTTCACCACACTATTCACTTTTGCTTTGCCTAAATTCAAAGAAAGGTACAAACGTGCCTGAGCAGGCTGATAGTGCTTGAATCTGGCCTCATGCTTAAAAATGTCCTTCAATCAATTTTTAGTATTGCTTGCATTTGTTCTTGAGAAAAGGAAAAAACAGAAAGCAATATGGGTTCATGTAATATATTTACATCTCAAATTGTGTTTGTTCATACAGTACCTTATTTACATTGCATCGTGCCCATATTTACCGATCTTTAGTAAATCTAAAAATTACAGATCCCTTTCTTTTGTAGTACTATAGTTTGTTGCTTCACACTCACCTTGAGTACACAGAAAGTTTGAATGCCATTGAAGAAATGGCACTTTTATTTGCACAAAACTAGCACTTAGTTAAAGTGAACACATTTCAAAATCAAGTCCATGTAGGTGTCACACGAGTCCCAATGTTTCGAGTAACTTCTTTGTTTCCCTGCCATATTTTGATCAGTAGGAAAGCACCATTGTTTCACAATGTCTTAATTTTTTCGTTGCTGCTCTGAACAAGATAAGGCTGCAGCTTTTTCCCTACTGTAACAGAAAACAGCTTAGATGTTTTGTTTCTGCTGAGCCACTACCCTTGCTTTCACCCTCCCTTTTCTCATTCATTTGCATTTTCTTTTTCCCCAAAGTCTGAGTGAGTATAGTCCACCTCCCACTATGATGCCAAATTCAGATTCTCGCCCAAATCCATAAGCACACGCTCAGTTTGACATGAATAAAGGGTCAGAAGATAATTTTTGCAGTCATGGAGACAAACCTTTTCAATGTGCTTACATAATACCACCCTACTGTTGTTATCCCCAAATGATTGACTACAGAATGTGATATTGAACAACAATTTTTTAAAATTTTATTTCCGTTGTCAAATTCAAGTGTCTTTTGTGTTGGTTTTGCTTATACTTTAATTTCTTTGATTTCAGGCATTTTAATTTACGAATGAAGAGGGATACCGCGTTATTTGCCCAAGATTTGAAGGTGGATGTTTCAGGAGAAGAGATTCCTTTTGATACCTCCCATATCTACACAGGAGAACTCTATGGTGAGACTCTGCTGTTAGTGATTTTGTTTGTTTGTTTTTATATTTGAAATGAGATGTTATTGAAGTCTAGGCTGTTTCTGAAACATGAATATCTGAGCTTGTTTGAGTTCTTTTTACACCAATAACTCTGCAATGTGGCTCCCCAGGTGAGAAGGGTACCCTGAGCCATGGTTCCATAGTGGATGGCAAGTTTGAGGGCTTCATCCAGACCTACCATGGCACCTACTATGTGGAGCCTTCTGAGAGATACCTGAAGGACAGAGATGTACCCTTCCACTCCGTCATCTACCACGAAGATGATATTAGTGAGTCCCCAGGAACTCCAACAAAAATATTTTTACTGACTGCTTTCTTGTAATCACAGAGTAAGTTTGATTGGATGTGAGCATATAGTTGGGAGAGTGTGAGAATAGGAAAGGACTTTTCATCTGCCAGCTGAGCTGATAGAGAGGTATCTCGGTTCCCCCAGGGAACCGAGATACCCAGGGTGCTCATTAGTTGAGTAACAGGATAGTTCTCTCAGGCTACATGGCTCAATTAAGCAGTCTTTATGCTGCTGGTACTGGTAGTGAGCACTGAGCACACTTAACTACACAGGCATCCCCTAATTTCAAGTCATCTGTGTACATATAGTATGTGGCTGAAGGGCAAATTACACAACAGAAATGTGAGAGAGAGCGATAGAAAAGTAATGGCTCACACAGCAAAGCAAGGCTCAAGTGGCGTGTAAGTACATCCATTAGCTGATCATGAATGGTGCCAGAAATAGAGTGACTCAGGGGGTTAAGTAGCTAACATTGTCTCATGTAATCCGAATAGTGTTGTGTCTCCCTCTCTCACTCAGACTACCCACACAAGTATGGGCCGGAGGGAGGCTGTGCTGACCACTCAGTGTTTGAAAAGATGAAGAAGTATCAAGCCTCTGGCATAGAGGAGCCATCCAAGGTGAATTTACACCATACATCACAGTAACCCCTTCATGGATCCAAATTAATGTGATATTTAGTGTGTTTGGTTTTATTATTTATTCTATTCTCCCCATCACATGTATGCATATATATATGTTTTTTTAGAAGCATTGCAGTTCATGAATGTATTGCATCTGGAAAAAACACAGCCTAAAAATACAGAACATTATTTATTTAGCCACTGTTAGACTGAGAATACTACATATGTTTTATTTAACCCTCCATTTCCTTCTCTCTTTTTTCCCCCCACCGCCAGGAGCTCCTTACTGAGGAGGCCAAGGCAGGCTCTAATGACCCCGTGCTGCTGAGGAAGAAGAGGATGGCCCAGGTTGAGAAAAACACCTGCCAGCTCTTCATTCAGACCGACCACCTCTTCTACAAGTACTACAAGACCAGAGAGGCTGTCATTGCACAGGTAAGCCATGCTCTAGGTCAGTCAGTTCACACACACACTGTGGTACTGTTAGATTCAGAATTAGATTTACAGGACTTTGTTTTGGTGTCATTGGTGCAGGGGCTTATTTACATTAGTATAGTAACGTGAGAACATTGGTACAGGAACAACATTCAGATTCACTACATACATTCAGTAGAAGCCTTTTCTTCTTTCCAGTCTGAATAATGTTCTGTCTTATATCTTATGTTACGCCCTGCTTCAGATCTCCAGTCACGTCAAGGCTATTGATGCTATCTATCAGGGCACAGACTTCATGGGCATTCGAAACATCAGTTTCATGGTGAAAAGGATCAGGGTGAGTCTTTTGTCAGTGATTTTAGATTTCACCAATAGTGTTAAGTGCTTCTTGTAACAATTCATCTCTAAATTGACCTATTTCATATTTGGTCAGTGTCATCTCTCTGAACTCATCATTGTCCCCTGTGTAGATCAACACCACCAGTGATGAGAGGGATAGGTCCAACCCGTTCCGCTTTGCCAACATCGGTGTGGAGAAGTTCCTGGAGCTGAACTCGGAACAGAACCATGATGACTACTGCTTGGCCTATGTCTTCACCGACAGAGATTTTGATGATGGGGTGTTGGGTTTGGCCTGGGTGGGAGCCCCTGCAGGTACTGAAAGACAGCTGACGTGTTTTAGGTGTTGATGCGCCATCATTGAATGGCAACTTCAAACAATGGGGCTTAGATATCAAACCAGATATAAACAAATTTGTCCCGAACAAAAGAGTTAAAAATGGTTTATACAACTGCCATATATCAATTTTTTTAATATAAGATTAGTGTTTTTTATGATATCTCAAGACTTGTCTCAAGGGATGAATTTTGGACATTAAAATAAGCATCCTGATGTTTAGATAACTTTGATTTATCCATAGGCATAGCACTTTGTAGTTTCAACAAGGAAGATATATGAAGAACTACCAGCATAGCAAACAATGTCTGACTGATTCAGGGTGTTATGAAAGCCTATTGTGGCTTTGTAAACTCAACTCAGAAAATACACAAATGTGGTTTGCCATAAATGATTCCCAGAGGCTTTAATTATGCTCCCAGTAATGCATTAGTTAGGCTTTCTTACTGATGCAGTGAAGTGAGAGAAAGTGAAAATGTAGCTAGATTTATTTTGCGCTACATGGCTGAATGTGATGTTTTTATTGAAACCTCTGCACTGTGGAAATCATTTGTTTAAGTTACAACTACATTTTATACACAAATATGCAAACAACAGGGAAACATATTGGTAACATTATATTTTGAAGTAAGACATTGTGTCAATCGGACAGTTCTCATGACCTTAATCTTATTTTCCCCACTTAATAAACTAAATTCTTTACATTTCAAATGTAGCTGTGTTTTGTATTGGAAGAAGGTTTGCTCTAACTTGTACTTTTCCTTCACAGGGAGCTCAGGAGGAATCTGTGAGAAAAGCAAGTTGTACTCAGACGGAAAAAAGAAGTCTCTGAACACTGGTATAATCACTGTACAGAACTACGCCTCCCACGTTCCTCCAAAAGTCTCCCACATCACTTTTGCACATGAAGTAGGCCACAACTTTGGCTCCCCGGTGAGTTGGTTAGATATGCCACCTTTTTGCATGGTGAGATGGGCTTTATTAGGCTGGTACAGTTTGTCCCTTCCTTGTCTTTGAACCTGTGATTTTTTTCTTTTCTCACTCACAGCACGACTCTGGATCTGAGTGCACCCCAGGGGAATCTAAAAGCCAAGACAAGAAGGAAAAGGGCAATTACATCATGTATGCCAGAGCTACGTCAGGAGACAAGCTCAACAACAATAAGTTCTCCATCTGTAGTGTGCGCAATATCAGCCAGGTGCTGGAGAAAAAGAGAGGCAACTGTTTTGTTGGTAGGTAACACTGACCCTTATCCTTATGTCCATATTGAGGTTGGTTTCTGATATGAACATGCTCACAAATTCAAGCCACATCATTAGTCAGATTGTGCTTCTCCTGTACCGATGAGCTGAGGTGATTTTAGACCTGGCCAGTAGTCTTTGTTGAGAAATATTGGTTTGGTTTAGTTTTGTAGTGAGATTAACAGTTTTCATAGTAAGGTGTCTATAATTTCTCTTACACGTTTTAGCTCAGAAACAAACAGAAACAAAATGACAGTTTTTGGGGTATCAGACTTCATGTTTATTCTTTGAGTGTGTTTGCTATACCAAACAGAGTCTGGCCAGCCCATCTGTGGTAATGGCCTGGTGGAGCCAGGAGAGGAGTGTGACTGTGGCTACAGTGATCAGTGCAGGGACCAGTGCTGCTATGATGCCAACCAGCCTGGTAATAGGAAGTGCAAATTAAAACCCAACAAAGGCTGCAGGTAAGCAATATGGGTTCAACCTGGATGTGATGTTTTTTTCCTCAAGCTTTTTAGACACAACTCCCATTTATCCCTAATATGAATATTTTCTTGCCCCCCCCATTATTTCAGTTTTCAGTCTGTGTTTGCCTGACCATATCCATGTTTTCATTAGGAAGATCATCTCATGTATTTGTGGTAATTCCTAATTGAACCCTTGTCTATTTTTCCCCCAGTCCTAGCCAGGGCCCTTGTTGTACTGCTGAGTGCACTTACAAGGGTCGTAATGAGAAGTGCAGAGAAGAGTCAGAGTGCGCTCACCAGGGTATGTGTAACGGAGGCACTGCCCATTGCCCCACCTCTGAACCGAAGGCCAACTTCACTGCCTGCCACGGAGAGACCCAAGTCTGCCTCAACGGGGTGAGTGGCTGAGGACTTCATACCTGGAGCAAACTGTTTGTTAGAACAACCTTATAGCAATAGTAATCAGTGTTTGATCTTGCCTGTCCTTATTTTCCTCTCTGCAGGGCTGCTCTGGCTCCATCTGTGAGAAGTATGGGCTTGAGGTTTGCACTTGTGCCAGCCAAGACGGCAAGGACGAGACTGAGCTTTGCCATGTGTGCTGCATGGAGAAGAGTGAGTCATCTACCCTTTACACCTCCGCAGTCACACTTTCCTCAGCTCCACCTTGAAGGCATATCTGAATTTTGGGGGATTTATCATTGTCTTTTGATCTCCTCTTGTTGATTAACTGACTGTGGCTCATTTCTTTCCAGTGAATCCCAACACATGCAGCAGCACAGGATCAGAACGTCTGGCTCAGTTCTTCAATAAGAAGGTGACCACCCTGCCAGCCGGCTCACCTTGCAACGACTTCAAGGGCTACTGTGACGTGTTCATGAAGTGCCGTCTGGTGGATGCAGATGGACCCCTTGCCAGGCTAAAGAAGGCCATCTTCAATCCTGAGCTCTATGAGAACATTGCAGAGTGGATTGTGGTATGTCTTGACTTCTGTCTGGATTCTGATTCTTTCTTTCTTTAATTATGAAGTATTTGTGTATTGATAGTGATATTGTGTTTCATTCTCCTTTCTAGGCTCATTGGTGGGCAGTGCTGTTGATGGGTATTGCCCTCATCATGCTCATGGCTGGCTTCATTAAGATCTGCAGTGTGCACACTCCCAGCAGTAACCCCAAACTGCCCCCACCTAAACCACTGCCAGGTGAGTCTAGCAAGGAGGGGAACCTAAATTTACACTTGAGGTATTTAGCTGACAAACAGACAGATCAGCTTACAATGGGTGCAACAGCGGAATAACCTTAAATCCCTAGATCACCAAAATAACAAGCAGTGCAATCAGAGGATTCAACATCCAGCAATTTGGTCTAAATCTACCTGTAAAATTATAGTCGTGTGCTGAACTAATGGCCTTTCTCTTGGCAGGCACTTTGAAGAGGCGGCGAGCCCAGCAGCATGCTAACTCCCAGGTGCAGCACCAGTCCCAGCA
>OOFE01012999.1:54559-66101 GCA_900323365.1 Monocentris japonica | reverse complement strand
ACTCTGCTAACAGCTTCAACTCCCTACAGGATTCAAACCATCTAATGGAGTCTAAATTCAATTCAGCTCTCCAGTCAAGGGGTGGCCTTTCTCAGAGGGCACTACACTCACAATTATACCCTCACTAGCTACAGTACTGTCACACAGCAGTAGAGAAAACACCTTTTTCCACACAGTAGAGACTGGCTGCATGTCTGCTTGTCTGGATACTGACATAGTTTCTTTACCTATGGAGTGTATTTTCCAGCCAAGCTATACTAACATATGCCATTAGGTGAACACTTTAATCTAATGCGCCTTACAGTATCATCAGTGCATACATTTTTAGCATGGGCAGCCCCACTGGGAATCAAAACCGTGTTAACGCCATGCTCAACCTACTGAGCTACAGGCCTAATTTTAAAGCTCAATGGTGAAATGCCAATGGTAGAGAGTGGAAGCAAACTTCCCTACGGTCCCTTTATCTGAATTTTCCCATGAGTACAAGATTATCCAAACATGCTGTGATGGGTAGTGTGAGTGGCCCCTCCCTGAGTTTTCATGGGACATGCACTCCAGATCCTTTTAGGGCAGCAAGGATGGCTGCAGTAGAACTACATTCCAGTCTGCCTAGAGTCCTGCCTTTCTGTCTACACAGACAGACCTGCAGACAATGCCCCTCTATCCTTTCATTCACTATGCATCCTTACACACTTCCTGGCAGCCGGGGGAATACGCCATATGCCACTAAAATTGAATTCAGAGTCCACAGGGCAGGGAATTAATATAATTAGGGGGTTATAGATGTGTTGCCAAGCAAGCCACACAGCCCTCTTTAGTAAATACTACCAGAACATTGTTGACGTAAGTTTGCTCTGGGCTTCTACTCAGGGAAAATGATACAGTATGGCCAACCCTGGAAAAAGTGAAGTGAAAACAGAGGGGCAATAACAGAGCAGGCCTGCACTGCAGAACTATGTAACACTTTGTTAAACTGAAAGTATTCTGACTAAGGAAACCTTTTATATTGTCAAGTCAAGTTTATTTGTAGCCCTTTATCAAAGTTAGTCTCAAAGGGCTTCACAACGCCCATATTATGAAAACAGTCCGAAACATGTCATGGGGTGTCATGACGAAACATGACAAACCACCCCCGACTCTGAGAATATGGATATGCACGACAAATATAAAACAAACAATAAATCTTTCATTTTGCTGCATTGAAGACAATGCTCTGTTTGGCTGATCATAAGTGCACACCTTGAGTATGCATTTGAAACTGAATGGAATGTTTGAACCAGGATCTGTAACATGGTTGAGCTTACTTTATTGTTCCAGGCTTTGGTGGGAACATTCCCCTCGATCACAACAGTGTTGACTGACAGTGCTATAGAAGCATGCCAAATTCTTGGTCATCACCGCACAAAAGAGATTTAGCAAGCTTACAAACCAGCCAGGGTCTGCACATTTTTCAATTACACATATCATGTCAACAAACTCGCAGCAATAAAAACTGACCAAGGTGGCATCGTTTACAAATTCCTTGTAGTGGGCCTCACCTCAGAGTCCCATAAGGCTTGTTCAAATGCTATTGAGAAGTTCACTTGGGTTTCTCCTTTCAAAGTCAAAGCTTTAAATGCCCAATGCATAACTGCACAATGGCACCCAATGATGAAACGCTGGGATCCCAGTGATTTATTGCATTGACCACAGAAAATACTGAATCATGTAACATGCTCAAAATATATTCAATTTCACAAGTCCACATAGGGCAGCACAACTCCCCAGACAGGATATCACTTTCCACTGCAGTGTTAATGTTTGTGCTCGGTGTCTCGACCCACGATTCTCCAGTTCTTTCAACTTTTCCTGGCCCAGTATTGCCCTCGAGACCTCTTTTGTCAATATCGCCAGTGGGTTACAAACACACATGGTAAAATGGTGCAAACAAATCAATAAGATGTAAACTGTGTAAGGTAAACAAAATAACTGATGCTTCCCCTTGTGGAGGGTCATTCACTAGATCTCAGGGAGTGAAGGAGGGAGAAGAACAGTAATAATGAAGGGGGGAGGCAGAGATAGAGAGAGACGGCCAGAAGAAAGACGAATGCTTTCTTCCCCTCTGTGCCTCTGCTCCAGCAGTGACTGAATGCGTGGGACATGCAGAAACCCCACCCAGCAGGTCTGCAGCCATGCACCGCAAAACACTTGACCACTTGACAACAACATGGAGGACATTTTTGTATTTCATGTCAATTCCAAAAGAACATGATCAGTTTTACCATTAAAATGATCGCAGTTCATAATCACAACAGACCTTCAACTAAAGCAGTCAGTGGAAGATGTGAAGTACAAGTCAATGTAACTGAATTGTAAGGGGTCGATTTTGCACATATTTGCTGGAAGCTGTCGCCATCTTGTGGTCAAACTTGAATTTAACCTCAGAGGTACAATCGATCTAATTGAGTGTAGATAGTGATTATGATGAGCCAGACTAGACAAAGTTTATCAAGGTATAACTATCAATGTAAATGTAAAATACTCCAGATTATACTCTGAATCCCCACTGGAAAGACCTGAGCTGTCATTGTTTATTTGAGATGGCCCCAAGTTATTTAGCCTCACAGCTTGAACATGATACGATAAGCGTCACAGGAAATAAATAGAGCAAATCATCTGATTACCACACAGCACTACTAAATATCAAAGTACCATCTGCTATGACATACTGTTAGCTGCATAAATTGCATGAAAACTTTTAATGTGTATTCTCCATTTGATGAATTTTGAGTTTTGATTAAAAATAAGTCAATTTCCACATTTATCCTTAACACACACATGTTTCAGTACCTGGATAGACAAGTGGATATTTCCAGCTCAGTCTTCATCTTCTCTTCCTCGTTGATGCCGCCCTGTTGATGAAGCTCCTCCGGTATTTGTTCTGCCTTCAGATAACAGGACTCTGCTTCCTCAAGAGTTGGGTCAAGAGTCAAGGGCATTATTTCCTCTGGTAATGAAATGCAACCCTCAAACTAACTGGCATTCATTCAGTCAAACCTTTACAGGCAGTCATATCATGGCAACTCTTTACCGTGATATGACTACTCTCCCAAAAGGATATTTGGCTGTGAGCAGTGCAGCGCCTCCCTGTGTGAGATGTATGCTGAGGAGACATGTGAGGACCTGGAGCCTTTCATCTCTGCCGGTGAAGTTTGGGGAGCAGAAGGGCAGCAGCTCTCTGGCCAGTGCTGAGTGCTCCTGGGCCTGCACACCCCAGCCTGGAGGAGCAACAGACCGTATCGGAGTTTGAATTTAACCGTTTGTTACCTTTAAATCTGAACATCTGGCTAACATTAGTATTACTCACCGACAACAATCCTTTTATTAGCTGGTATTTGGAGAATAACGAAAACACAAGTAATTAAAGCCCAATTACAAAAGCAGAGTAATATTAAGTTGAATGCCAATTAGCAGTATGTGTCAGTTTTTTGAAGCCTTTTTATTTTTGTTGTTTTATCTTACATTTGTTTTTTTCTTGCACCTGTGTTGCGTATTTTTCTTTTTCACTTGCTTGTTTAAAATTTGTATGCACCTTGATTTTATTTATTCAATCCCTCCCTTTTCATGCTGTTTATTACTATTATTATTAAAGTAGGTCTGACAATCAACACTTTTATATGAGTTTTCAAAGCAACATGAAGCAAGTAACAGAGGTACAAAGAGGCCAAATAGTAAGCTGGCGCAGAAACTGCAAAAATGCTTTGCATTTCTGACCTGAATGATAGTTTCCTGAAAATGAAGAATTTCTCTCACAGTGTTATCTTTGTGAAATTACCTTTAAACTGGAGGTATGCTTTGGCCAGCCTGGCATGAGCCAGGGCCAATTTCAGATGTCCCTCTCCATACACCAGCCTAGTCAGGGCCACACAACGTACCAGGTCCTGGATGCAAGCATCAAACTGTGTAGACAAATCATTATCAATATCACTCATGATATGGTAGTAGCCCACAGTGCCATGCGTCAAAAGCTCTATTGGTCATGTCAGAAGAATCGTGAACTTTGGCTAGCAAAATTAGTAACATGTTTAAAAGCACTTTTTAGAAGCTTGCTAGTTTAATTGTTCTTGGAGATGCTTTAACACATTTGTTGATTTTTACTTTTACATTGTTTTTATGCATCTTGTTTTAATTGTTCGTTTATCTCTTATGTTTCGTTTTCAATATATTTCTATATGTGTGTGTGTGTGTGTGTTAACCTCGTAAACACAAAGTCTGCAGGACTAGTTGTGCAAACATGTCTGAGCATCATTGTAGCTGCAAAACTAGTAATATATGTATGTGAATCCTATATTATTTTGTCAACCAACCTTTACCCACCTGCTGGTTGTCTGCCAGGGCTTGGGCTCGGCTGTCAAAATGTTTGAGCTTTTCCTCAGGAGGCATTAGAACAGATTCCTTCCCAGGATATCCTGTTTGTGAAGGACTCACCACATCTGCAGCACAGACAGAAGATGCACCTATGGCCCCACTAGTACTTCCTGTACTTTCAGTGGATCTACAAAAATGAGCAATAGCACAGTCATCATCATCATCGTCGTCTCATCATCATCATCACCTTCATTACTTTTTCTGAATCTAGCCTCACAAGCACGTGTAGGTCTTTATATATTCTTGAAAAGTTGGAACAACAGATGGGGAAACAATCTTTTGCAACTTTTGCCATCGCTATATCCAAAAATGCTCCAGACAACTCCATTTTCAAACAACAACACACTTTAAATTTCCAACTCCACATACACTCACTTCTTACATTAAAATCGATTGATATAAGAAAGAAAAAAATGTTTCGACTTCGTCTGTGAGGTACATTGACTGCGATGGGGAGACGATTAAGGCATCTGCTTAAACTGTCAATAAGAAGAAGCACGTACGATTCGGCCAGATCGGAGGAATTGGATCGTGTTTTAGTCAATGCGTGATGGTCATCGTCCATTTTTCTAGTCCGCCAGTGGGATCACCAACAACATCCCGTTTCACGTTTGTTTTCGTGTTCCGAGTTTCCGTGGATACGCTGCGCGCGCTAGCCTTGCCGACAGATCCTCTTAAATATTATTGTTATGTTATTTAATGTGGAGAAGCGACGAGGTAAATACAACATCTGAAGTGACAGGAGACACTATGTAAGTAAGTCTGAGCATGACACTTCATAGAGCATGCATCACTAGAAAATCGAGTCCTAAAAACACATCGGTAACGTTGCAGACGCGCAGACCTAGTAGGGTGTATTCAAGAACCACGATGTTCTTAAATAATCTGCAACACTTTTATAAAGTACTCGTCATTAAGGGTTTTCTACAATTCTCGGAACATTAAAGTATAACTAATATACTTATCACAGCAAATATTATAATCAAATACAGAAATCGACTCCACTTCTACTTCTAAATCCGATTAAGGCCCAAATAGGCCTCACATTTACTTGTGGGCTTAGATAGACCCTGAGTAGTGTTTATCTTCCACACTCCTTGACATACAATATGAAGTATAACCTTTCTTCAAAAAATCCAGTTTAGTAATACCATTATATATTGCTTTTATCATAACATTTAGTTCATAGGAATGTGAAAAAATAATACCGCTAAACATGAATTTGAACAGCAGAGTTGTAATTTTCTAATGACTCCACAAGATGTCAGTGTAGTAACACAAACATAATGGTTCCAAACGCGTTGTTACAGAGGTCTCATGGTTGTGACTTTTTAAAAACTTTTCACATCTTTTCAAGAGAAGAGAGAGTGAAAGAGTGTTCTGTGAGAATTCCTCAGTTTTTCTACATTTTCCCCTGAAAATCTCAGCCAGAAAGTTTCAGTAAGCCCCAATCTTAACTTTTTGATTCTCTTGTTTTTTTTTTAACATTTGTCTTCATACTGCTTTCTGTAAAATCATTAAATAATCAGACAATATTCTTAGATGCCTGGTTTACATGGACAACGTATGATAAGTACAGGACTTTCTGTGATGGAGCTGCCTTTTCATTAAAATTTGGATTAAGAATGTGGTTTTTGAATGATCCACAATCATCACGTAAATTATGTGATAGTTGAGTCTAGGAGGCTACATATAGACTCAGACAGATGTGACTAGCAGTGAAATCCCCCAGCCTCTAACCCCTCCCCCTTTTACACTCCCATCCAAACTGTATTTTATCATTAGTGAAATAAATCAAACCATCAATTTCATATTTTTGCTAACATCTCATGAAGTTACCTATGGTTACTTTAACATAATTTGGTCACCTACACTGTCAGCAGTCTCAAATGGTTAGACTTAATAACTATAATGCTGACAAACATAAAGACAGACTAGTACCTGCATGGGCCATGTGAATAACCATGTGAATAGCCAGCTAACCATGAAAAACCTTGTAGGAAAAATGTGTAGTTTTGTCAGGCAATCAAACCTGGAGTTAGTGAGCAATAGCATGCCCACCACCATACTGGTCTCTGCATCTCCATTGGTTGATACATCAGAGTCATGATCCCAGATTTAAATCCAGGGCTGAGCAACAGTGATCCTGAAGTTGTTCAAAGTCATTAATTGCTAATGCCTCATTAGTTGTAATGGGTGGAAGTTAAATAGATTGAACTTTAAACCTTGGGATTGTCACTGTGCTGGGCAGGATGAGTGTTGCCAGTTAGATGGAGCAACAGTGGAGCTCGTAGGCCTAGCACTATGGCTAGCTAACCCAAGGTTTTGATGTACTGACAAAACAGCACATTTTCCAATCACATATTCTGCAACATATTCAGGTTATTTGTAAACCTCTGAAAGTCCACTACCAGATGTCAAATTATTTTGATTCACTTACAGGTGGTCTCTTCAATCCAAATCCCCTGCCAATAAAACCTATTAACAGAAAACGATTGGCTGGATCTCTCCTCACCACAACACATTATCTTGCTTTCCTCTCTAGTTATTTTTACTGACTGATTGTATGGTGGTAGGATGCATTTTTAAATTCCTGCAATGTGTGTATGATGTGTTATCTAACGGGATGATTTGGCCTGTATGTTGCGTTTTTTTGTTTTCATGTACTGGTTTTATGTCCTTGGTGCTAAGGCTTCGGTGTCCAAGACAAATTTCCCTACAGGGACAATAAAATTATGTTTTTATTTCTTGCAAGGCTTTTCAGAAAAAGGACAAAACATGGTTTTTACCCCACTAGAAGTTTCACAGAATGCTTTTTTCCCCTCTGAAAAACGATTCCTCAGATGAAAATATAAAATAAATAATTTGAGCCATATTACCCAACCAAGAGCCCTTTAACTTTAAAGGACATTATTTTTTGTAGTGTTCAACCAACTACTCATTGTCTTGTTAACAGAAAGAGAGAAGATAAGGAATACCTGTTTTCCATGTATCATTCCATACTTTCAGAGGACATGAATGCTATATGTCAACAGAGAGAGGAGGAAATGTAAATTTCCTTGTGAAAATATACTTTCTTACATCAGTGCCCAAAATCCATGCCAAACAAACAAGAAGTAACGTCTCTGTGGCTGCTTTGAGGAATTGGTCTCTGGAGACAGCTTTCTAGGTTCATTTATTCAGTATCGGGCTGGCAGTGTGTGTGCTGTCACTGGTTTTAAACTTGGGGCAGGGCACACTTTGTGTGCAAGACTGCCTAAGATAACTTCTCATGGCTCCTTGGGGTGGCTGCTGCCGGTTGATTCTGGCAGCCCATGAGACAATCCGTTTATTTGTTTGTTTGTCCCGTGAGTTTTTGGCTGGCCATTCAGGGCTCTGTTTGGCCCTGGTCCCTGTTGGGCTTCTATTTCTGAAACCCAAGTGGCTCTTAATGAAGCTGGTAGGGCTGGCATGGGCCCTCAGCAAACCCAGGCCTGATCAGACCCTTCTTCTTCTGCCTTGGCAGCCACACTCCGTTTGCTCTCTCTGGCTTCCTAATTTAGTAACGGTGGGTAAAAATATGCGCTAACGAACAAGGTCTGGTATGTCAGGCTGGCGTCCAGGGAAGAGGGAGAGGGGGGAGAGAGGAGAGAGGGGGGTGCTGTTTTCACAGCAGGCACCCAGTGACAGGAGTAGAGTCACTCTGGCCTCTCATACATACATCTGTGTGTGTGTATGTGTAGACGTTCAAGGGAGGGTGCGGGGGTGGGGGGTCCAGAGTGAGCACTTAAAATTTCTCACCCTTGCCAAACTCCATTCAAGCTCTTCTAATCATTCTCTCCTTTTACTCCAACCCCACGGTGAGTCTGTAATGCATACCTAGAGCATACGACGCAGATGCATAGACGTCCACTGCGATAGAAGTTTGCTCATGGCTTCTGCTGTGAGTTATCCGAAACCCCAAGGCAGATGAGATTGTAATAGAATAGTTGGAAGAGTTGAATCTTTCTTTTAGGTTTCTACCTGGTGGTACTTTCTACAATCTACAGCAGTGGGTCGCTGGGGACCCACAATCTCACCTGCAATTTTCTGAGTAGTTTTATAGGTTAATTTGTTTTTATTAGTATTTTTCCATCCTACCTTACGTCATAGGGACTGTTGAAGGACATGATAATATGACGTATCCAGTCAAAACCCCTCAGCCATTGAAGCCATGAATCTCTCATAGAATCTTTAGGTGAGCCATTTGAATCTTCCTGCAACCACCCTTATCTATGACACTAAACTAAACATTTTAAATGTTATACCTGTGGTTTGGAGTTGATATGTTTGCACACTGTAAATAGATATGGTGCCTCTTAGTACCTATGAGGGTTGCTTGGCCCTGTAGGGGAACCCCTTTAGTGGGTAGTGGAAGAAATAAAAAACAACACCTTTTTTAAGTGTGTTAGTTTACCCTATACCCTTCAGAACCTCAAAGTCCTCTGTTTTACATGGACCCATTGCAACTAGCATTGACAATGAATGGCCTGAAGTAACTAAGTAAACTCAGAACCTTGGGGTCATCGTTTTGGTGAGAGACAGAAGAAGTGGTGCCAGTAAATGGTCTCTTTTGAAAACTTGATTTCTGATTGATTTTCAAAAGAATGCCAGGTCTGCTTTAAAATAATGCCTAACTTTTTTTGCAATATGCGTGTGACGAGAGCTATAATTTCATTGCTTCATTGCGATAGAGGTCCCACAGCCTCGCCAGTTATCATGTGCTTGCAAATGTACCATTTTCATCTGTCAAGACACTCTACCATAGAAATCTGCCTTCAAGCACTTTAGCACTTGCCCTTCCTGTTCACAGTTCAAGAGGCTCATGGCAACCTTGTCAACTTCACTTGCACACCCCAAAGCTCCAAATGAAAGAGAAATCCTCCTAGTCTGTTGGAAGGTGGCAGCAACAGAAGCACTCAGAGAATCTGCAGACAGGATAACAGCTGCCAGCCGTGCCATCATAGCAGAGTCTCATCAGTTCATAGAAAAGTAACCAAGTAAAAGAGTCAAAATGAAATTATTAGTCTTGGAACCTGTGTCCTGCAAATGATCGCACTTTGGTGAATTCCCTTAAACTGTAGGTTTCCACCTCTGTCTTTATGTTCTCATGAAAACCTGCGTTGTCTTCTTGTCTGCATGTCATCTCTCACCTGATGTGGTGGTGCTCTGAACTCTCTTACCACACAACTACCCAGTCACAGACGGCTAGCTGACAAGCCACACTGTCCCCGGCATGTGCAAAATAGCAGTCCTGTAGGCTTGCAGTATGATTCACATAACTGCAAACTGCAAAGCAAGATTCTCTTTATTGAGCTGAATCAAGATGAAAAGAACCACAAAACATTTTTATTTTCTAGTCAAATTGTCATGCATCATTTAGAGCTTTGAATTCATCTACATTTCATCAAGGAGGGTAATTTGTTTTTGATATCATGCATGTTTCCATGCTGGAATTATTACTGCACGATGCAGTAATATTGATAATAAACTTGAATATTGGCAATTGAAAAAATAAGTTGTGTCTTTGCAACTTCATGAAGAAATAGTTATGGTTGTTTCATTGTTCACATTTATCGTGGGCTAGCAAGGCAATTGAGATCAGTTATTATGACTTCTTAATGTATAACTCAACTGTTCACTACTTTACCTGTCAGAGCAGGAATGTGTTTGACTTGCATGTCAAGAAAATGGTTTACAGTGGATAAAACCATGAGATAAATGTCAATTTCAAAACCTGAACACCTACAAACTCTGCTCCTCTTTGAATCCTATTCAGTTCACAAGAATGATTGATCATTTTGTGTTCATGCTTGTCAAATATGTCACAGTTATTTGTCAAAACCACAGAGTAGCACCTAACTTTCATACAGCTGTCCCCACTTCCTGTGTTAGTTATCCCACAGACACCCAACCCTTAGCAATTTACATGATCCCCTTGTCAACCTACAAAAAAGAGTTCAGCGTAGAGACTGATACACTATAACATGTACTGTTATATACACTGTTGCATTATGACAAATTCATTGTATAGCACTTTGATTGGATGTGAGGGAAATGTTTAGCTCACTATCAAAACCTGACAGTACAGCAGTGTTCATGTTACAACATTTGAGTTTACGGTGTATCCATCTTATGATCATTTGTTTTCAACTGAATTTCCAAATTTAGGAAAAGCTGGCACAATTTTGTGGCTGTAAAATTGCGTAAGTGGTTTAACACTTCAACAAAGGTGTCTTATTCTGACTCACAGCAAATATGCTAATGTCTTCACAGCTGCTGCACTTCAGATAAAGCTTGTTATTCACACATAGAATGAGTAATGTGCTCCAGTACCTTAATCAACGTATTTGTGCAAGTAATGCAGCAGTGAAGAAGAAGGAACAAAGCCAGACACTTCAGCCAGGCGCCCCTTGCTTTAAACTGAGTGAGACTGTCCACAGCAAGGACATGATAGTTACAGTGTGATAAGATAAGCTGTCTTTCCATCCAGCAGCATCGTTCCATTCCTGTATTTTGTTTAACAATAGCTTCACATTCAAAAGTGAATTGTTCACCGCTATGGCAAAGACTCAGAATGGCTTAAACTTGTGTTTATCCTTACCCAAACCCTGGCCTAATTTGAGAGAACAATTCTACCATTGTTTCACCACTAAAGCTTCTTCTCTCCTATTCAATGTCAAAATCAAAGATTATGGAGAGCTTTGGAGGTGATATTGCCTTTCTTTGTTTAGACAATAGTGCACTAAACCAATAACTGTGTTTTGTTTGCTGACAGCGTGTACATTCCTTTATAATGGCAGTTTTAGCAACATTGTGACAGGGAGATCTGTGTATAGGGGAGTTTTGTCACCAACCAATGTCTCTGCAATTAATTTCCAAAAGTGTGTAGAGCGGTTTGCCTGTACCCTTGTAGCCCCACAACCAAAACAGAAACACACACATGCATGCACACGCACACGCACACACACACACACACACACACACACACACACACACACACACACACACACACACACACGATCTGAGGCATGAGAACTGCAAGGCAGGCAAAAAACTCGCCTCTGGTCCTCTTCATCTTCTTCCCTCTGCTCAGCACCACAGCTGGGTCCTAGAA